>JAAAKE020141259.1:0-13441 GCA_010014785.2 Anisolabis maritima
AGATGGACCATAATTTATTCCATTGAACATTATCGAAGGCCTTAGAGTAGTCCACAAAGCAAAGATATAAAGGCGTGAAGAACTCTCTAGCCTTCTCGATAAGTTGTCTAATGTTCAATATCTGTTCTCTAGTACTCCGCCCTTTAACAAATTCTGCTTGCTCTGGTGCGATTTGCCAGGAGGTATACGAGCTTAAACGGTTTTGTAATATATAAGGCATGACCTTACTAGCGTGCGAGATGAGAGCGATCAGGCGGTAATTATCACAATTGCTAGAAGATCATTTTTTGTGTAAGGGAATGACTAGTGAAAAAAAAAAAGAAAAAAAGAACTTCTGATTTACCGATCTATATATATAATATAGTATTGAATATCAAGTCCTTTTGTATAAGCTTACAACATAAAATTTTTAACAGTAGCTTGAGTATAAAATTTTAAATGATTTAAAAAATAATTTTATTTTAAAGACTTCGTTTAAAATTTTTAATAAAAATAGTTATGTGGTAGATTTTATAAATGGCAATATTTCTCTCATCTCTATCGGTAAGAAAATTTTTTAAATTTATATAATTTGGGGATAAAAATAATTAATAAATGTAATTTTTTTTTCGGCATCTGAGCCTATATAGATATTAAACGATATATAATGTATATTTTAAGATATAATGATCCAGGCATGTTTATTGATATTTGATATCTAATTAGTTTAAATAAATTTTCATCGGGCTGCCTGGGATCTGAACCCACAGCCCATGACTTTGAAGCTTATCAATAGTGACAATGTCAATATCTTTAACCTCTCGGCAATCAGGGCTTCCTAACCTATTTTGTATCTTGTACTCAAAAATTTATTAATGAAGAAATGAAATTTGGCCTATAAAAATATATATTTTTTTTTTAATATAGTAAAACCGGAATTAATCTTTCTCGTCATTAATTACAATAATTATCCCTTGGTGCAGAGCTAGATGTTTGGCTCCAAGGTACCAAAGGTCAGTAGTTCGCTTCCCGTCCTGAGCGACAAAATTTTATTTATATTATATTGGCTACCTATTAATATAAATAAATAAGGACGAATGGCCTCAGATGCCGAAAAAGAGTAAAAAAAAATTACAATCATTTTTCCTAATACACCTAAGAATACTTTTTCCCAACACCAGTTGGAACCCCCGATCTTTCGGTGTAGGAATTTTTTCATACACGATTTTATTATTTATATTTATATTTATTTTTTTTTTTATTTATTTATGATTTAATTCAACAATCTCAAAAAAGATAGATAAAAATTTTGAATTTATGGACGATCGTAATACTTTCTTATTCTATTAAGTAATAATAATTATATTAAGTAAAAATAAGGAAAAAAATTCTGCATGATTATGCATGCTTTCAAAGATGCTAATAATGCTCAAAAAGAGCTATCTAATAAAATTTTATAACTAAATGAAACCTATAAAAAATCATAATAATTATAAAAATATAAATAAATTTTATCTTAGATAATATGCATTCAAAGACCCAAAAATATTTTAATTGAATAAGAGTAATCTCATTAACCTTAAAGTAATTGCCTAAAGAATGTATTACCCTTTTTTACTTTCCATACTTTGTCGATATATTTTGGTGAAAATAAATATCTATGAAAATGGAATTGCAATTATTAAATGGCGCATCGATAGGTCTTTTATTGGATTAAATTGCAAAAGTCTCCTGATACCATTTTATAGCCTGACAGATAAAATAAATAAATTAAAATATTGAGCTCACATTTATATGCAAATTTCTTTTTTCCAAATAACAGAAGCAATTTTTTTTTTTTGTAATAAATATTTCTCATTTGGCACTAAAAGCTATTTCGATATTAAAATTAGATAATATAAGAGTTATTTCAAATTTTATGCAATAATCGATCTAGAGGGATTTGAATTTGACTTTTGGATTTGTATTCTAAACCAGTGCTTTATATTTTATTTTTATTTTCGTTTTGTTTTTATGAATTGATGAACAAATAGAGGGAAGAAAATATACGATAAAAATTTATTTTTGAGGTAAGATATTGTGTAATTAAATTTTGTCTGATTATAGCAAAAATATGATTTATTTCAAAATCATTTTTTAATGCTTGGCTGCTTTCACAATTTTTCTCTAAACAAATTTTATAATATTATAGTGAATCTATTTGCAGAATAAAATAGTAATAGAAATTTACGAAACACTCTGAAAAATTTTTTACACTTTTTCTTACTGAGCAACAATTTAGTATAGATAGCAACAAAAAAAGGACCTTAATACATGTAGTATTACCCAATAGAATATGTGACATAAAAATCATCCCGTACCGGTTGAAATGACTTTTGAAATAGGTGGAGATTTTCAAAAAATAATAATAATTGCAAGATGATTGTGAATGTGCTAAGTGGGCCTAAGTACCCCCCTGCACTAGAATCTGTATCTTGCATTTTCGCGGCGTACCTACTTACTAATATTAGAGCACAAAGCCCAATCAATATATCCATAAAAAAAATATATAAATACCATACTTAATAATTTTTTTCGTTAAATAATGAAAAGAAATTGTTAACTGGAAATCTGAATATGTCAGGACCACCACCGCAGTAAATTTAGAGTTTAGTGAGTCTCTGGAAGAAAAGAAAGTGTTCATCCTTAAAGAAGAACTCTTGACAAGGAGTAGGCAATACATCGGTACTTAAGTTCTCTCCTCAATTAGGGTGAATAAAAAGATGTTTGTAATATTCAAATGATAAATAATTTGACAACAGATTTTTTTTTCAGAGTTATATTATAGGTATATAGTAAATAGGAACAAAAAATTTCGATTTAGTTCTTTTCAGCTCCGGCGAGAAGAGACCAAGCTGTGGAAGGGGTCCGATCAGTTTTTACATAGATAAAAAAAGATTTTAAAAAAATTGAGATAGGGTTGAGAAAAATTTGGTTGAGTTAAAAAAGGCTTTTTCAATTATTTTAATTTGGAGATCCCTATTCAATTTTTTTTTTTTTTTTTTATTAAAGATTCTGAAGACATCATATTTAACCTTTCAGGCAAGCCTGGAAGTTCCATTTCAAAACTAATGATGTAAAAAAGTTAAATAAAATAAATAAGTGTATCAATCAAAAATGAACATCATAACATTACGGTGTTTCTATCATTCTTCTTCTTGATTTGGTCTGCATAGCGATATATAGCATTTCCAAGTCGGTTACAACCTTTTCCAAGAAACATTTAACGTTTTCTAAGTCATTTTCATCCATTTCCAAAACAAATTAAAGGTTTCCCAAGTCAAATGCAACCTATTTAGAAAAAAATTTTATTTTTGAATATCATGACCCCCAAAAGTACAAACATGGTAAAATTTGAATTTAATAGATTTAACTTAATAGAATAGAAAAGACTATATGATTGGCATAAAATAACCCCGGGCTCGCCATTTTTAGTGTTTTCAATAGTTTGACCCACAACAGTTCGAAAATGGTAAAATTTTGAATTTAAGGATTTTTATATTTAGTCTTTTCGGCATCTAAATAAAAATAATTAATAAAAACGTTATGTAATATGTTTTTTTGTCTTTTCGGCATCTGAGCCTATATAGACTTGAAACGATACACAATATATTTATTATGATACATGCCATTCAGGCAAATTTATTTATATCAATTGATATCGAATTAAATAAATTTTCATAGAACTGCCTGGGATTCGAACCCACCCCTTAAGGTTGTTAATATTGACAATATCAGTGTCTTTAACCTCTCGGGGGGAGGGGGGGGGGAGCTTAAAAGCTTATAAAAATTTTATAAAATATTATTAAATTAAAAACACTGTTGGAGGCCAAACTATTCAAAATTCAAAAATGGTAGGCCTGGATTATAGTCTTTTTTCTTCTATTAAGACCTTAAATTCAAAATTTGATCATTTTTGATATTGGGGGTCAAGATATTCAAAAATAAATTTTTTTCCCAAAATGGTTGTATATGGCTTGGAAAATGTTTAAATTGAGTTTGAAAAGGTGGAATTTAATTTGGAAAATTTAAATGACTTGGGAATGCTATATATAACTGCTATATATAGCTCTCCTCTAAATCCGCACAATCATTGCACTCGCGCATCTTCTCAGTAAATGGCGCTATATCAAACTGACTCTGGATGGTATCACTGGGGATACGGTTTGGTCTGACCATCTGAATTACATACACTCCCAAATCGCTTCGTTTCTTTTCAAGCCTGAATCTTGAATACAAATAAAATGTTTTTTACCTTATATATAAACCTATCTGTTAATTCCATGTTAGAGTGGAAAAAATATTTAATTGTCTCTCGGTCACTTAACTATAATCCTCCCTACATTTCTCCCCACACCTTCTGAATCCTTCCTTATATTATCTTGTAATAATCATAAAAGTATTTATTATTTAGTTTGCTAAATTAAATTTATTTATTGAATCACTAAATACTATCGGAAAAATTCAAATATGGAAATATTAAGAATAAGAATTTATTATTAAAAAGTAAAAAACCAAAAACAAATGTGAAATTATTTTCATTAAGTTAATAAATGGGTTTTCAGTTGTCAGCCATTTTACCATTGTTAAATAATTTTTTTTCATTCAATCACGGTTTATGTAGAATCATCTGGACCAAGATATTTGGAACTGGGTGTTGAATAATTGTATACTTTCTACATGACTGCTTAAATTTAGTATCACAACAATACTTAAATGTTCTTAAAATTTAATGATCGTTTTCTTACTCAACTAAAGAACTTTAAATTTCACATTTGTTGTGTTCGTTGCGCCATTCATTATTCAAAAATGACAATGAAATATATATGTTGTTGTGCAATGATCATAAATGTCATAAATGGATATAAAAAATACCGAATTTAATGTTTGGAATGACATTAATTATATAATGCGCGTTTTAGTAGTTATGCTCAGTTCATTTTATTTTCTATTATACTTTTTACTTTCTCTTATTAAATTTAATTTTATCAAAATTAATTCTCTAGAACGCGCAAAAAGAGCTTGTGGCATGCAGCATCCCACAAAAAATAAAAATATTGCAAAAAACTAATTATAAACAATTAATTTAACTTGTAAATGATTGTTTTAAATTGTTTTTAATTTTCTTGTTTTTGTAAATTTCAGGGGGCAACGAAACTCACTAAGGATGACATCGAACGAGTCTTTTCATTATATGATAGAGTGAGTTTATTATATATATTTATAAAACTAGTACATCCCCGATATATTTTTTTTTTATTAGTTAACTTGATCTCCCTTTTAAAAATAAATGTCAAATTCTCCTCGAACCCTATGATTGCAATGTCATTATGATGCGTCTTATTAGCCAATCAGCCACCTGTCATGGCTAACATTTTCAGATTATAATATTGTATATATTTAAAGTGACTTTTCTACTTCAAGAAATTATTGTAGCCTTTATACACATAAATTAATAAATACTATTAAAATTTTAATATACGCCTTTTATTTTTATATATATCGCAATCTAACTAATATATGGCTTTTAATTCTAGTAAGTGCGTGTCCAAAAAATTTTAAAAAGTAGATTCAGAGTATAAAACTCTTCCTCCAAATAGTTTATTTCATTTTCAATTTTTTATGACATTTTTTTAGGAGAATATATATATTAATATATATCCTTCAAATCTTGACCCCTCGAATAGCCAAACCCTCCTGTCTCCAGATTTGAAAATCCACTAAAACCAAGAGTGTAGTAAGAATTTCTACCCCACATCACAGAATGGAGGACCTTGTTAACATGTTTATAACTTGAAAATCCATGAAATAATTATATAAAAAATGTTGAAAAGACTATTTAAAAAAAAAACTTAGTAAACCTTTTCTAAAGTTATAAAAATTTTAATAAATTTTTCTATTCTGATTGTAATCTTTGATGATTTTTCAGGATAATAATGGAACTATTGAAAACGAGGAGTTACGAGGATTTTTAAAAGATCTTCTTGAATTAGTGAAGAAGGTAAATTCCTTTATTAATTATTACCCGAAGTTTAATCAGGGATGCAAAGACTGTTATGAACCTTTGATTTATGGGAAAGTCCTAAGTAACAACTTGAAAGTAATCTACTATATATTGTTTATTTTATGTGGTATATCTATTTTGATACCACCTCCCGTGGCCGAGAGATTAAAGATATTGACATAGTCATTATAGATAATCTTAAAAGCCAAGGGACGTGGGTTCTGATTAGGGCTTGCAAACCGATTAAAACCGAAATCGGTTAACCGGTTTTTTGTTAAAATTTACCTAACCATAAAACCCGGGTTTTCCCGAAAAACCGAAAGTCAATTTTTTTTAAATTTTTTCAAGTAATAAATTTTATTTTTCTACTGTTATTCATGAATTATTTATATTGTAATTTATTTAAGTTCAAATAAAAAGAAAAAGTATATATTGTATGAACGAACAAGCAATGCTTAAATAGTAAATAAAAAATATTATAGCGAAGTAAGTGCAATTTGAGAGATTTAAAGTAATAGTCTTTTTATTTTTATACTTTATTAAAAAAAAAAACCGGTAAACCGGTTTTTTACTTTATGAAGAACCGAAAACCGGGTTTTGAAATTTTATTGGGTTTTTACAAACCCTAGTTCTGATCCCAGGTAGTCCGATGAAAATTTATTTAAATTAATTGGATACTAATTGATGTAAATAAATATGCCTGGTATCGTTAATAAATATATTTAAAAGACTATATGGCCTCAGATGCCGAAAAGGATTAAAAAACCTTCAAAGCCTGGTGCAGAGGTAGAGATCTTGCCTCTCGTACCAAAACTTCAGAAACAATAAATAAAATTATTTTTCAACATAATCCTAAAATAACTTTATATGTATGACATTGAAAAGTTCTTTCCTGAATTACATCACGTCATCGCTGATATATGGTTAATAAAATAATTAAATTAACTAATAATAATAAATCTATTTGATAAAAATGAAATCATTTCACTATTCCCAAAGATGAGTGGTTCACTCCCGTCTTGAGGGACAAAAATTTATTTGTAATAAATAAATATACCTGTATAATGGTTTCGTAATTAAATTATATATGGATAACGATTAAAGTCTATATGGTGGCCTCATGTGACAAAAAAAATCAATAAAAACTTACTGATAATTGTTACAAAAAAAACAAAAGATAATAGGAAGTGAGGCGTGGCATTGCATTGATTTGTCAATTGTTTCGATATTTGGCTCGAATTTTATAGTAGCCAATCACAAAATGGATTCTAAATTTTCATCAGTCGAGAGGTTCCAATTTTTGGATTTGTTAATATTCATGATTACTTCTCGTGTGACTTCTTAAAATTAGAATAATACATGATAAGGCTGGTAGCCAGCAGATCCACGCGTGGTTTGTGCATCCCTGGTTTAAATTCTAACCAAAATAAGATTTTTATTAATAATTATAATTTTAAAAAATAGTATAAATTTATAAAAATAAAAATATGCAGTAGAGGTGTGCCCCCGTAAATGCGAATAATACATTTTTAATTCTTCCACGAATAGCTGAAACCTATTAAGAAGAACAATCAAATATCATTGTGTAATCATCAATATCAAATAGCCTACTACTGCTAAATACATCTTCTAGAAAGTATACACATTTTTTACAAGTACATATTTATTATAGAAAAATAAAAACTAAAAAAATAATTTAATTAGTATAAACGAAGAATTAACGAACAAGCAAACAAAAGGATATTAATTATCGTAAATGAACAATTTACAATCACTAGAGGTGAAAAAACAATGTATGCCAGATTCATACAAGTTTGTGGAAATATATATTTTTAATACTTTCTATAGTAGACCGCGGATAGCAAATCCGAGGCACGTCTATACATCGACATTGTTTCACTTTATACTAATATTTAATTCGAGAACTTGGGCTCCTGGATTCCCTCTCCCCCCCCCCCCCCTCTATAATTCCTTTTTCAAAATTAGTTTAATATTATATTAGGTTCCTCTCTCTCCCCCCCCCCCCCCTCCTGCCTGAAAAATTTTCTCGACATGTGACTACATATACAAAATGGGCTAATTGATTCAGAAAGATCTCATTTCTAAAATTTTGAGGTCTAAAAAATGTCTCTCTTAAAGAGAGTGGCTTTTGATTCGTTCCAGGTTTAAATAAATAAATAATATTTAATAAAAATGCAAACAACTTATAAAAATGCATGAAGGAATTAAAATTCTTTTAACTTGCTAATTCTTATTTAGATTAGATGGCTGGTTGCATTAATTCGTTTCGTTTTTCTTTCTCGTATGGTTTAAGGACAGTATTTTAATTATCCAAAATTTCGAGATTTTAATTGTTTTTCACGTTTTGACCTCCCTGAGTTCGAAAATACCCTTTTTTCGAATTATATCTGTGTGTCTGTGTGTATGTTCGATAATACGATAACCTCGGAGATAACGATAAGAACGATTTAATAGAGATCAACCAAATTTTACATAGTTATTATTAGTTGTGTGATTATAGCAAAATTTTGGAATCTATCAAGTTTTGGGCTATTTTTGGCAACTGGACGTAGTATTTTACCTGAAACGTATTTCCAAAAATCTTAATAACACAAAAATGATTTCACCGAGACGTTTGAAATGTTTTATACGTGCATTATATTAAAATTGGAGATCATGGTTAAAATTTGGACCACTTCTGGCAACCGGAAACGTTTTTTCAAAAATTGTGATAACTCAAATATGATTTCAGTGAGACGAATAAAATAGAGACAGTTATAATTTAGATATAATATATTTAGTAAAATTACTTTCAAAAAATCGAGGGAAGGCCACCACCTATTTTATTTTACTTGAAATAATATTTTTATATGTTACAATTGGACAAATGTCATTGCTTTTTGTCTTTGTTCTGGTAAAAGCTGGACCCCTCGATGGAAGAAGGACCTATCTTTAGAGGCGATCCAATCGACCGACTTCATGAATAAATGCTAACCTATTAACTTTAAAGAAAGAAAAATGTTAAAAAATTTTGAAATATCTAATTCCATATTTGAAAACCAAATTTAAAAATTCCATTTAGTTTTTTTAAAAAGTGATTTTCATAGATTTACAGATTATAATACTATATATATAATATTTGCATTATAAATTTGGACAGGATTATGACGCACAAGATTTACAAGATTTCGAGGAAACTATTCTCCGAGGTGTTGATTACGACGCGGATGGGAAAATCAACCGAAAAGAGTTAACGATGATCCTGTTAGCGATCGCCAAACACAACCAGGAAGAGGAGTCTTCCTCGTAAGTGGAGTTGTGGAATTCCTCCGCCCCCCCCCCCTTGCACTCCGAGCCGCTCTCATTTGGCAATCATTTTCTTCACCCTTTCAATTTTTTCAAATTCACCCAATCCTTCCCTCCTTCTTCTTAATCCACTCAACTTTCTTCCATTATCGGCAATGTTTGCAACAATTTTAATTCAAAGGACAATTTTATGTGCGAAAAATAATCATTAGGGAAACATATCAACATCAAGGTATATTTACAGATATACAGTCCCTGTTCATGTTATTTTATTTGATGGCAAGACCCAAAAAATAATGATTAACACTAAATTATTGGAATTATAGCAAGATAGTGAGAAGATTATGGGATTTTTACAATTAAAATATCCCTGCCTTTAGAGGGAGAGGTCTTGTTTCGTGATTTAAAGGCATTAGGTTCACTTCCTGTCTTGAGCGATAATATTTATTTAAATTATATTAGCTATCAACTCATTTAAATAAATATGGACGGAGTTTATTTAAATGGCCTTAGATGCCGAAAAAGACATAAAGAAAAAACTAGAGTATTATTATTATTATTATATTAAAATAACAGAAAATAAATTAAAAAAAAGGAAAACTAAAAACAAATTAAAAAAATTTAATTTGTAAATTTGAGAGCCAGGATTTTTAGACAGTAGGACTCAAGAAATTGTTTCTTTTATTTTTTTTTTTTTTAATTTCCTTAAGCTTTTTTATTTTTGTAAATAAAGATAAACCAACCATACAATAATTATGCAGTGATTTGTCAAAAAAAATGTCCTCTGTTATTAAAAGGGATCATATATCATATCATATCCAGTCCTACTTTATTTGCCTATTTTTTATGTGAACCAGCATTCATTCTTAAGTATATCCCTATTATACAAAATCCAATAACATTTAATTCATATTTATTTTAATATGTAAATATAATTCATTAATATATTAATCAGGCGTCGAGAGCAAGACAGGAAATAAATAATAATAATAAAAATGAGGTAGTTATCGCAAAAAGTGGTCTAATCATACTGTGATTCTCAATAGAAAAGAGTGTATCGAAAAAGTCAATTTACTGTTTAATGATACAGAAACGTACAAGCTTTTGAAGCGCAACCTAACTTCTACCTTACAAATCCAAGTTAATAATTTGTTAAAGGGTATCATTGGAAAGAACGATCTAGGGGTGGATAAAACCAGATTGTATAATTGCATCATCCATAATGGGAGATCACCGAAAATTTATTGCCTGATAAAAACTCAAAAAAACAATAGTTTTCGGCCATCCGGTATCAACAACAATAGGTTCACTTCTTTATAGAATATCTAAATACATTGCTGAAACTTTGAAATTAATTCCTTTAAGTAATATCAATATAAATAATTCTTTTACTTTCAAAAATGAGATTAAACAGATAACAATGAAGGAAGACGAAATATTGGTATCCTATGATGTCGTTTCTCTCTTTACTAATATTAATTTGACTAAGGTATATGAAATTATTGTTGATAAGTGGCCACAGATTGAGAGAAATACAAGTCTTAATAAAGAATCATTTTTTGAAATTCTTAAGTTAATTTTAAATAAATTATTGAACAATCTCCTTGTCTTGCTCTCGAAGCCTGATTAACAGATTAATGAATTATATTTACATATTAAAATAAAAATGAATTAAATGTTATTGGATAAACTTTAATTTATATAAATTTTGTATAATAGAGATATACTTAAGAATGAATGCTGGTTCACATAAAAAATAGGCAAATAAAGTAGGACTGGATATGATATGATATATGATCCCTTTTAATAACATCAGAGGACATTTTTTTTGACAAATCACTGGGTAATTATAGTATATATATATTTTAATTTTGTTTTAATTTGAATTTGTTTAGTATTTATGTTTGTATATATATATATATATCTTTTTCATTTTCATTCATTAATTGTTGGTGAAGAGCCTATTGATGTGTGTATTCTCTATTATAACCTTAGTTGACCGTAACTTCGCTCTGGGGGGTTTTTTTTTTTTAATAAAAGAAAGAAAACTAGCTGCCCCGGTCTTTCATCTTTACCCTTTCTATAAGGTTATTCTTTCACTCTAATTCAATGAAAATGAGTAGGAGTTGGAAAATGTCCAATCCTAAGGGTATTTGAGTAAAATAAAACTTAAATATTTGACATAATTATAGAAGGTTCGGAATTCCATCTTACTCTCTGTACATGTTAACAACTGTTAAGGCCAAAAGATGCCCTCTCTCATCAGGCCTAACAGTGCAAGTCCGCTTCCCCATCTCTTTATGAGAGAGAAGGCCACGCCCTTGGCTTTTTCCCTCTATGCGTTTCTGGAAATCTGAAAATGATATTATTATTAATGTTGCAGTGAGATTTTTTGGTCAATTTTGAATAATTTCAGTAAAAAAATAGGTGTTTATTAAGAATGAATTAATAAAGAGAAGAATTGTATTAGACTGCGCATCAATGGGAGCAACTTATAAAAAACTGGAAAAAACTTATTGGGGCGTAATACCTAGAATCTCCAAAATTCAAAGTTTTCTTGGCCAGATCCTGATTCGTGAAATGGAATTATGATGTGAAATAATTAAAATAAATAAATAAATTAGAACAATTGTAACGAGAAATATCTTATTTGTCCTTCCTTGCTTTATTCTAATGAAATGGGCCTCAGTAGAAATATGAGACCGAATGTAGAAACAAGCTGGCCCGTCGCCCAACCTGATGCATTTTGGGAGTATGGAAGAAAATTGGTTTATGGGGAGTTTAAGAAATGACAAAGTTCGGGAACTGGTGGTTACCTTTCACGTACTCAGCAGTTGTGAGCCCCTGAATTAAAGTGTGACGAGATCAATAAGAAAACAAATTAATGAAAATATATATATTTAAGTGTTAATCGATTTATTTTTTGGGTTTTGGATAATATGAACATCTGTTTATATACATAGATTTATAATATATAACTTTTTGCCCTTGAAGGTATTTTAAAACATATTTATATTTATATATTAAATTAAATTACTATTTTTTAAAGGTTTGTAAAAATTGTTTTTAAGGTAAACAAAAAAAAAAAAGAAAGAAATGTATTATAAAAGATGTTAAATTTTTTAAGTGATGTAATATTTAAAAAAAAAAAATTGACTATCTTGTAATAATGAATTTTGTTTAGTAAGCAAAGAAAAAAATACAAATCTCTTCCTCTATTTTTCAAATTGCCGAAATTTCCCAATTTTTATTATGTAAAGTAAAAACTTGTTTAAATTAAGGCCTAAAAAGAGAAAACCGCTTTGCAGAAGGCAAAATATTTTTTTTTTTAGAATTAGACATGCCGTGTTGATGTTTTTACTATACGAAAGCACAAATTGAAAAAATACTCAAATGAGTAAATTAAAATAAAATATTAAAATAAGAAAATCCGATAGATATAAATCGGATGAGAAAAATTTTCATAAAATTAATAATAATAATAATAATAATAATAATAATAATAATAATAATAATAGGTTCAAAAATATGGTAAAATATAAAATTTAAAAATAAAATAAATAAAAAAGAAAAGTGCAAAAAAATTAATAAAATTAAAAAGTAGTAAATTCCACTTAAATAATAAATTTGATCGGTGTTGATTAGCTTTTCACCGAGTCTGTTTTCATTAATAAGCAACTAACTAATGGTAAAATGAAAAAAATCAATTGATTGTGTTTGCGTTTTTAAGAGACGGTTTTCGGATTGGTTTTGGAAAAGTGGATTTTTAAATAAAAATGTTTGGATAAATAAATTTTAGCTTGTGTTAAATCATGTGATAGCCCTTGAAAAAGTTCAAAAAGTTAAGATAGATTATTGGAACTATTTTCTGTTCGAAAAATAGTCGACAGTATTAAATATAGTCAAGTTCAATTTTTTCAAATGAAATTTGAGGTAAGTCTCCACTAGTGTTTGTTGAAGAATAAATATTTTGAAAATTTAATAAGATATATGAAGCAAAATAAAGGGGTAATAAAATATAGAGAGTTAATTAAAGAAATAATTTTTGCTAAAGAGATAAATTTGATTAGGTAAAAAATGAAAAATAAAATAACTTAAGAAGGTTTTAAGGCG
>JAAAKE020141270.1:0-13440 GCA_010014785.2 Anisolabis maritima
TAGGCTTAGAATTGGGTAATTGTTCATTAAAACTAAAAGGATTGAATATCTTTTTTTTTTTTTTGCCATTTTTGAATATAATTACAAAAAAAACATAAACACGTGTATTTATTAATAAATACAAAAGTATTTTTTACGACTAAATAAATAATTTTTTATTATTATTAATGTGTCTATATGTTCACAGAGATTAAGGGACATCCATTAATTTAAATCGACAAGCAGATGGCACTTTGTTGAAATACCTCTACAGCATTGATGTTTGACATTTACTTTGCTAAATTTCGGAGCAGGAAATTGAAAAATTGTATGAAAAATATATTATATGCTTTTATATAGTATAGGAAAAGTATTGTAATCGTCTAAAAATTTTATCTCATGATTTTGACGTTTTGGACCTCCCTGAATCACCATTTTTTGAATTATGTCTGTGTGACTATGTGTATGTTTAACTCGAACACGTTTTAATGTATCGACCAAGTTGTGTGCATTCATACAACATAGATTTCAATCAACTTTTGCCCTATTTCCGGTTCCTGATTTTTTAAAAAAATTTATTACATTGTCCGAAATGCAATAATCAAAGAAATTTATACTTTTTTTTCCTAGTATCTTCGGCATCTGAGGCTTTAAATGATATACAACATATTTTAGTTACGATATCTATTATCCTATATATTTATATCCAATCCAATTGATATAAATAAATTTTCATCGGATTGCTTGGATCTGAGTCCACTCCTCTTGGCTTTCCAGGGTATCATTATTGACAATGTCAATATCTTTAACCTCTAGGCCTCGGGAGGGGGATTTTCATAATTAATAACATTTTGAAATTTTAGAAATGCTATTGAAAAAAATTGCCAGAGTCTCGAACTGAAATCATGAGAAGGGTGGAAGGACAAAGCTTTTATAATTTGGAAACTTGGACTCTTGAGGGAATTTAGTCTTTCACTCTTATATATGGCCATGATTAGGTCTGAGATATTAAATTTTTAAGATTTAGATAACCCAACCCCACGTCTATATTAAATTCCAGCCTGATCTTTAATTAGATACTTAAGCGATTAGATTTAATAGTGTATTGAGAGGGGATAAAAAAAACATCGCGTTTTTTGCCTGTAACGTTTTAACCGCAAAAAGTTATAAATTGCACTATAATTCTCTTTCTCTCTCTCTCTCTCTCTCTATCTCATGGCAGTGATAAAGGCGGAATGTCCTCCTCTTTTTTACGTTTATTTTTTCTCTTATCCCCTTTCGTTTCTTACAAATAAGGCAACTCTTTATTTCGGCAAGTATATCTTAACAAACAAGCTTTTTGCCGTCAGAGATAAATTTTAATAAGGCAAAGCTAACAGGCTTGAAAACGAGAGAGTAGAAAGAAAGCTCTCCTTCCTCATTGGAACATCGAATTAATATATCTATATATGATTAATTGAGAAAGTGGAAATGTTATAATTTTTTTTTTTTACTAATGTTATTTTATATTTATAAAAATAGAAGAATGTTACGAGACTTATAACACAAAATTGTGTAGTAGGGCAAAAGTCTACCCATTTGAAATGCAAACCTCAAAAATTAGAAATAAAAATAAATAATAATAATAATAATAAAAATGATCATATACAAAAATATACTATTCAATTTGAAAGATTTATTGACATTTTTTTTTATATTATATTAACTTTCAAGGGTTTTTTTTTTTAAATAATAAAAAGTTATTTTTAATTTTATTAAAAATTTATTCGAGCCCTTTGAAAATAAAAGTTTAATAAAAATTTTTCTATTTTTTTTTTTTTATTTTTTTATTTTGTTTTATAATAAAGGATTCATTTTTGTTAAATTCTTTTATTTATTCAGTTATTAAAGTTTCTAATGAATTTAATAAAAAAAAAAAAAACTTTAGTATATTGTAATTTGGATTATTATTAGATTATTAATTTTAAAAAAATTTCTCCCTCTTTTGGATTTAGAAAAAAAGGAAGTTTAGTCATTCTTTCTTTAATATATAGTGAAACAAATTTCAATCAATGAAAATGGTACTTTTTTAAATTCAATAAATTTGTTTGTTAGGTTTTCTGAAATGAACTTGTGTATGTTTTTTTTTTAAAGTTTTTTCGGCATCTGAGACCAAATAGACTTTAAACAATCTTAGTTATTTTTAAAACATCTAGATATATTTATTTATATTAATTGGTATCCAATTAATTTAAATAAATTTTCATCTGATTGCCTGGAATTCGAACCCACATTACTAGATGTATAAAGATTGTCAATATAAACTTCTGTCTAACGTATCGGCCACGGTGTGAGGTTCTGTAAGGCACTTGATCATATTTTTTCCAAAAAAAAAAAATATATTTATAAAATAATATCTGCCCCTTGGAATAGAGATAAAACTTGTTTCTTTTGGTCAACTTGCTCGTTTCCTAATAATTTTACATTCAAATATCTCCGTTAAATTTGAAATGAATTTTCATATAAATATTTATTTCTTAATATCCCTGAAATAACTCTCGTATTGTCACAAATGTAAAATATCATGTCTAGCAACAAGTTTGAAAATTAAATAAACAATTCGGAATTGCTTTTGGCATATGAGACAAATGAATTAATGTTTTGTTAATCTCACTATTTGTATTAAGTATAATAGAATACAGCTTTACTTGTGTTAACGGAAACGGCACAAACAAATACGATTAAACTTGATTGCTAATTTTGAAAAATAAATTATGCAATTATTTTAAATAAATTATTGTATATTAAACATCGTTCGCAAATATAGTTATATATTACACATATTTAATAATACTAAATTCCCACTGACTCTCAGCCCACCTCACTCCACTACTCCAATAATAAAGAAATTTTAAATAGAGTATAAACGAAATGTAGCTTTCTTAATGAGAGTCTTCAAAAAATGTAGTTTGTAAGAGGGTAGATCCCTCATCCTCACTTAATATAATATTATAGAATAGAAATATATATTTCAGTTATATATTATTATATTATTATAATATATTCTAAGTGAGGAGAGACCCTTTACAAACTACATTTTTTGAAACAAATATTACATTTCGCTTATAGTTTATTTAGATTTTTTTTATTTTTGAAGAAGTGATTTGGGAGGTGTTGAGAATCAGTTGCGTATTTAGGGGTAGGGGGGTCGGGAGCCGGACTCCTAAAATCGAAGATAAATCGGAAAAATCAATCCATATTTTTTATATAATAATAAAAAAATAATAAATTTAAATTGAATTTCTAATAAGGACCCACTTGAAAAAAAGAAACCAATTAAAGACCATACAAGAAAAAAAATGGTGGGCCCCACACCCAAATGTAAATCCTGAAAAGGTTACCGCTTTGGTAACCACCCACGTCACATTTTCTTAAAATCACTACGACTGCTGACACCAGATGCGAAATCTGTTCGTTAATGATGCAACACTGGCAGCGCTGTAGTCGTCCGCTCAGTACTAAATTAATTATAAATAGAGAATAAACAATTATTTGCACTTATTTTTTTAAGGAAATCTACGTTTAAACTCTAAGTGAAAATATGGGCATTAAAAGATAACATATAAATAAAAGCATATTGCATATTTTCAGTTTATAGATTTATAAAAAATTCATTTTTTTTTTTAAGAATTTTTTTTTTTTGTGAATTATACGATAAAATATTTAACATAATCTTGATTGAGTGTTTAAATAAAAAATAGTATTAAAGGATTTCTAAAAAACATGAATAGATAACGAAGAGTTAAGACGGAAAGTGACATGGTTCGCAAAATTGAAAAGAGATTTTTTTTTTTATATCCTTAAAAGATTTTCCATCAATTTTTTTATGCCACGATGGGCAAAAAAAAGAGGTGGAACATTCTAGATATAAAGAATAAACAGCGAGGGAATGAATGATGTTAACTAGCGCCCTTAAGGAAGTTGTTAAGAAAAGCTCGTAAGGACCCTACTGACAAATTCTCTTCAGAAGGAATTGTTTCGGAAAATTATAACAACGCTCTCTATATACGTATACTTTTCCATTAGTAATGACAAAAAATTGCGGTCACTAAAATAAAATAAGAGAAACTTAAAGTTTGTGAAATTAGAGAGAAATAAAATGAATGACTTTAATTTATGAAAGAACTATATAATTGAAAAAAGGTCTTAAGAATTTTTTCGTCGTTTTTGAAAGTAAAATTTAAAAAAATCAGTAAAAAAAAGTTTTCAAACAATAACTTGAATGACCTCTAGAATAAAAAATTATTTATTTCCCTATCCCTTAAAATAGAAAAGATGATTTAACCGTCATTGGTTCGTTTCCTTTCCCAAATGACCAATTCACTAATGGATATTTCGATTATTTGCTCCAGAACTCCTCTCAAGCGGATCATGCATTCTCTAAGGGATTTAACAAATGGGTTTGCGTAGTCCGCTCTGGAACAAATAATGGAAAAATCTTTGCAAGTTGGTCAGTAGGTTGCCTACCTTTCAGCAAGCAAAAACGAACTGTAACTTAAAATCTTCAGTCCTTCGACCCTTTCTATTATAAAAGTTAGCATTTAATTAAAAATTTTTCTCAACATTTAAGTTCATATTCTTTTCGAGAATCCTATTTTTTTTTTTAAGTAAAATTTTTTGACCAACTCAAAGGGGCTTTTTTTATTAACTTCAAAAGTGAGGATGGTCTTTGGAATCTCCTCTTTGAAATTTATTTGAACCCTATACAAACTTATTTAAAAGCGATAAGCGAAAAGCAAACGTATTAGACCCTAAAGAAAGATTAGTAAAGACCGGACCAAAAAAAAAAAATTATTTTCCAATCTGAGCGCCTGTGATGAGATAACGAACTCAAAAGAGGAATCTCTAATGAAAGGAGGCAGGCAATTGACTTTCATGAATCATTATCATCTTAGCGGTTATTTATTCTGAATATATTTTATTACAAGCTTCTTTGACATTTAAATTGATCTTTAAAATATTCATTAAGACCGCATTTGAATTTTTTTTTAAATTGCCAAGATACAAAAAAAAAAAATTATCATCAAAATTGAATTTCTTATTTAATGGAATAATTTTCATTTATTTATAAATTAAAGGGTATTTTTAGAAATTTTTTTTATTCATTATACTTAATGAACCTAAACACCTTGAAGTTTCGTCACTTCTTTCAATGGTTCCTTTATTAAGCATTTGGCTCTAGAAAATGTAGAAAATAGAAATAAACCTTTTTTTTTGGGTTCCAGTATCATTAAACAAAAGGAAACAGGATCTCACCCTATGAATGTCATTCTTTAGAGCAGCGTTTCTCAATCAGGGTTCCGCGAAACATTGCTAAGAGTTCCGCAAGAAATAATAATAAACAAATAAAAGTAATATTAATATATAATTTTTTTCTGAAACAAATAGTATGCGCGGTAATCCCGCCCGTATTCTATTTGTTAGACAGCAGTATATCAATTGTGTTGAGGTCATAGATTAATTAAAAAATAAAAAAAATTGCTTTATAAAAATTGAGTGATAAACAAAAAATATTTTAAAAAATAATAATATTGCACCCGATAATAGGAGTATCCTAAGAATTCATCATTTTCTAAATAATTGTTTTCATACATGAAGGTATGTGATAAAGTGTCATTAATCGACATTTTTCTAGATAAAAATTTTAAATGTTTTATTTAAAAATAATAACCATATACGATCGGAGAAGGCTTAGTACTGGGACTTAAGTAGAGAAGGGGGGGGGGGGTCTATGAGGCTTGCCTCCCTCCAAAAAATTCAAATTTACGACAATTAATGTGTCTCCAAGCAAAGAAGGGTTTGGCCTCTGCGAAATTTTGGAAGATTGGCTACCCAAATGTGTAAATTGTTTCATTAATTGTCATATAGAACTTGATCAGAGCAAACTAGACAGTGTTTTTAACTCTAGATGTTAACACCTGTGTTTATATGGTCCCTTCTAAATAGATAAGCTTTTGTCCAATTAATCGAAAAATCCTTTAGTGAGTTAATCATTTGGGCCGCTTTTCTTCCAGAAACCAAAAATGACTTAATTTCTGCAACCCATGGAACAAACATCACTGATAAAACATTCTAGTTTTCTATTATTCCCTTTCTAATGGTATATCAATAATATATATAATATAATTTGAATAGTTTAATAATAAGAAAAAAATTTGAGTAGTTTTTTAATATTCAAGCCCATATTTTAATAAACTATGATTAATGCCCAAATGTTTTTTATTTATAATAATCGTGAAAGTATAAATTATCAAATGATATCGTTTTATTTATTTATTATTAATTTACTGGTCTCTTTTTATATATTTATATTTTAGATGCATTAAAATACAAATCTAAATTTTATTTTTTGATGCATGGTTAAAAAAGATCAAAGAGTTTTCTAAGTTTAATTCATGCCAATTAATTCATGCGGCCCTTTTTGCAAACCTCTATTAGGAAATCGCCAAAGCTTTTTGCCCCTGGAAGTCACGCGATGACTTTAGAATTAACCGTCGAAATAATCAATTAACGAAATTGGAAAAAAAATTCCATTCTATAAATAAATAAAATAGAAAAAAATTTATTAACTATATTTATGAACGTAAGGCAAGAGACGATTCTTATATGATTATTTAAATTTTCTTTAAATAACAATAATAAATAATTTTGAAAAATTTTATAGATATGATTAAGAAAGAATTATAAAGAAAATTGTTGCTGTGATGTAATTTTAATAGTCAATCAACACACATATTAAATAGACTGAATCATGAATTAATTATATGTATTTCAAATTCAAGTTGACTACTTTTATTCAAACTGAACCTGCCATTTCATCTATTAAAAAAAAGAAAAAATTATAAAAAAAAAATACGATGCTATTAAATATCAAAATTTTCATCTTGTTCTTCGAGCAAAGAAAAAGATATAAATAATAGTGTTGCATTCATAAATCGTTTTCTACTTTATATATATATATATTAGAAGAGCCCGGAAATAAAAAATATGATTTATTTAAAAATATATTTCTTCATAGAGTTAAAATTTAAGAAATGTGATTCCAAGACGATGCTCCAAGTCAATAGGCTTAGAAAGAGAGAGAGGGAAAACATACAAGCAAGCCAAGTCTTTTGAATGAAAAAAAATGGATTTTCGAATGTTCAAAAGTCCAAATAATAGAATTCTTTTGACAAAAATAATTTTTTTTTTTTTTTTTGTTTGTTTCCTGTAATAAAGAAACGGAAAAAATAACAAATAAATTTAAAAAAGGTTAATTTTTTTTTAAGAAATAGGGGGAGAAATATAGTTATTCTATATTTTTTTTTCTGGTATTTATGTTATAAAAGCCAGTTGGCAAAATTTGTAATAAGCTTTAGAAAAAATGACTTTTATAAATTATCTAAAAATGAAAGGAAAGAGAGAAATGAGAGGAAAATAGTCTTAACTATTAAAAGGGCATTTTTGTACAATAAAGACAAATTTCTTCTTATATTCTAGGGAAAATATTACACATATTGATCAAAGGAAACGTTTCTTCTCTAATGGCGTTATTATATAAATTATATCTTGACTCTGACTGAAATTAGGTTTCGACCAGAAATCGAACCTAGACCTTTCTTACAAAGTACCATTTAAATTCCAGAAATCTTTAAAAGTCTGAACTCTATGAATATAAGCAATTGACGATCCTGTTTTGGGAATTCGCCTGTTGGCGAATAAGCAATTTGATTAGAATCTTAATTTATGAGACAACTATATATATACTATTCCCCTCAAAAGAAATTGGACAACTTATATCTTTTGTTTAGTCTTAATGGATGATTAGGAGAGCTACATGAAATTAAAAAGCATCAAATTTCATAATGTTTTACCTATTATTAAATTTATTATTTTCGGATTTCATCTAAGTTTTCGAATTAATAATACGAAACCAAAGGTACTGGTGGTCCAATTACATATCCGGGGGAAGATACAATGACAAAATCGTCTAAGGTTGAGGGCTTGAGAAATTTTTATTAAACTTATTTTTTTTTTGAACTAATTTTATTTTTATTCAAATTTTTTATTAAATTTTTTTTAATTTCTAAAATCATAGGAAGCTTATTAACCCAAACCCCGTTTCATAATTCATTGGGGTACTAAATTCCATCTTGCCTAGTTCTGATTGTGTTTCTTCGTAGGGAAAAATAATTTTTTACCTGCGAATATTGATTTCTAATTAAAAAAAGATTTCATTTAATATTTTGGCAGCATCCCACGGCCACCTTGAGTCCAGAAATTTCATCGTTGAAAAATAAAGTATATAAAATTCTTAGTTAAACTAGAGGTTTATATGTTATGAAAATTTACATTTTTATTGATGAGACGGACAAGATTTTATTTTTATATTTTTCAACAATGAAATTTTGTTTTAATTGGAAATAAATTAATTAAATTTAAAATTTATTGAATTTTCTTTTTTAATTAATAATACTTTTAGAAACTATTTATTATGTATATGTTTGTGTATTGTATAATAAAATATATATTAGGGCTATAAATTAAATCTCGGCCTTTTTAATCAAACTTTGTTTATTATAAAAAAATGAGTACTCAGGAAGTGATACTGTCAGAACAGGTGAGAGTCGGAAGGGCTGAGGTCTGGAGAATATGACGGGAGAATTTCCCAACCCAGCTGGAGATGATTTCCATGGTCGCTTCTGCTGAGGGTTACCGTGCAATAAAACCACCTGCCAGTAAAAAGCTTCAATCGCATCACTTAATTTGATAATTTGTTCCTGGTGACTTTCCGAAGAGTTTCAACGAGCATCTCATAATAAATAACGCCCTTAAAATCTCACCATATACACAACAATACTTTTTTCGAGTTAATGTTCAGTTTGGCAGTACTTGATGTACATCCGGACGAACCCACAATTTCTTTTTGGATTGTCGCGCAATATACCCATTTTTCATCCATTATAATTTTTTCCTTTTTTTTAATAAATCTTAAGTATTTAGAATCTCATTATTAGGAGAACACGAAGAAGAAAAATTTTTCAGTTGTGATACTCATAAATAGACCAACCCTATTTTATCATAATAGTGTCATTACCACTCTCTAAATAGTGCTTTAAATTGAGGGGTTATTTTATGTATTACTTTTCAAAATCAAATATTCATTAAATTAGAGATAATACACCCACATTTATATGTTGCTCTTGCCTATTCAATTTCTTTTTTTACATCATGAAAAACTTTTATGCCATTTAAAGTGAATCCGAGAGATTTAATCTGATCTCTTTTGATATCGGGTATTTATTAATAGTTCAACAACTATTAATCCTTTTTAGAGGGATTTGAAATTGTATGAGCCTGGATAAAAAAATACATTCATACTCTATATGTATATGTGTTATCGATGGTGTCGATAATTTACAGGCTAACGGGTGTTTGTCAGGTTTGTTTGATGACGCTTTTTCAAATATTAATCGTTTATTAATTATGTATCATTATAATCTTTTTTAAATATCTATATTATTTAAGAATTTAAAATAGCAAATGGAAAACCGGATATTAAAATATTTAAATGGTACAGTGACTTTTGGACCACCTTGCATACTCATATATATTAGACTTTCACGATTATTATTATTATAAACAAAAGACATTTTGACATTAATCTTAGTTTATTTTAGTAATTAATAATACAAAAAATATTAATATACAATAATTCAACGTTTAGGCCACTATTTCTGCAGCCGTCATCAAGTAGATGCATTCACTTTGACAAGTACCTGTATTGTATTATTCATTACCAGAATAAACCAAGATTAATGCTGAAATGTCTTTTATTTATAATATCCCCATATATGTATGTAATTAAGCAAATTTCGAGTATCTAAATAATTTATACTCGGATATTTTACGATGACCAAAAAGCTTACCCCCACTCCAAAACAGTGGCGAAAAAATATTTCATCATTAAGCTTTCAAGGTCGATTCACCGCTGACCTTCAAAATTCCCGCCCCAGGGTTACACTACTTCCGTCCTCCTCGATGGCTCCACTTATTAAAGAAATGTAAAATTTCACAAAATTATTTGAATTATTTTAGCTTTAGTTTGATATTTACAGCCCCCCCCCCCCCCTCAAAAAAAAAGAAATTAGATAATTTAATTTAATTATTCAATTTTTATTAAATGAGTAAAATGGATTCCAGGAATATTTTTACTGGTTTAAAAATTTTCAGCAATACTATTGAATATTAAAATTTTCAGTTTAAATTCAATTTTTCATGTTAATAAAATCATTTTAGTAATTATATTTTACGAGTGTAACTATTAAAAAAAAAATTTTATTTATGAATTTGGAATAATTGAAATATTTCCATTTTCAAATTCATTCACTTATAAATTTTTATGAAAATTAAAGTAGGTATTATTACAACAAATCATCATTATTAGGTATGCTGAATTTGCTTAATTACAAACATTATATATAGGGGTATATATATAAGTATAATTTATAAGCCATGTACTTTAATAGACTCTTTAGGGGTTTGATTTTATAGAAATGAATTTGTCATCAGAATTTGATATATGCTTCCCCTTCCTCTAATATTTATTTAAGCTCTGATATTCTAGCGCTCTATTCATTGTATTTGCATTCAAGTATGTCATAGTTGACATTGTATAGCCTAAAGGCCCCCTCTAATTCTTAACCCTTAAAGTTGATATATTAGTAAGAGAAAGAATGAATAATTTAAAGGTAATATATCTACAAATAATATTTTGTGTTTGGTGTATAATTATTTATTTTTTTTTTTTAGATAAATTTATCATCAGATCAATACTATTTCTAATTTTTCCGGAAATAAAGTTGCATTTTTTTAAGCTTTTTCAATTTCTCCAAACTCATTGTTATTTAATTTATGGAAAACTTGAAAATAGACTAAATTTTATTATTATTTGGGAAAATTGATTTTTTAGACATATGCATAATATAAGATGATGTTTTCCATTAAGGCCTAAACCCAACTATATTCCATTTTAAATATCATTTGAGATTCAATCAAGATTACATGAATAATTTATTTCACTTCGAGGATGGGGTAAACTAATAATCCAACTCAAGATGATTTTTGTTGTTTATTTATTTGCCTAAGATGTTTATTTCATTTATAGATAGCGAAAAACCTTTTCCTATATATATTATAAAAATTCAAATCATATTCAAAATATTTTTTTTATGAAAGAATAATAAAAGAATTTCATATTGATATCAAAGAAAATCTAAAAAATCATCAAGGTGATAAGACGTACTATTTATATCTTTTGTCAAGAGATAATAAAATAAAATATTTTTTAAAAACATATTTAAAAATCTGGCGTGATAAAACGCACCAGATTTATTGTGTTTCTTTCCGATAGTATATGAGCACCCAAGAGATAATTGATACCGTTAGATCCGATATTGCGAAAATGGAAAAAACTTAAAAAAATAACAAGAATCCAGAGTGCTCCAAATAATTTTGGGAGATTTCAAAGATTATCTAAAAAAATAATTGATGAATCACTACCAAGCAGACCCCAACTAGCATGAGAAATGCTTCGTCAGAAAGAAAATACTATTGTAGTTTCATTTGATTTTATGTAATTTATTACATTATTAAGATAAGACTTCAAAGTTTTTTTTAAGTAATCCAATTTCGATTCTATCTCTAGTTTTTCGATTATTTTTATTTAATAGTTAATTAGTGAACGTAATATGAAATAGTTCAAATTAAGTCTTAGTGCTTTTTATCTTTAATATTCAAATCAGCCATCATTCTAGATTTAAAAAAATCAGTCACGGTATATCATGATTTTCAAGAAATGATAATTTGTAAACAAATAAAATGTAGAAACTGGGTCTTTTGCGCCTCCCCTTCCTCTGCACCCATTCTTAACTAACCATAATCTTTTTTTTTTTTTTAACTAATAATTTATAGCAACTTCGCATGCAATTTTCGACTATATAAGACAGACTTAGTGGTAATCGTTGTGGAAAAGAAAAACTTACTCTCTCCCCTCCTTTTAAGATCTATGCGGTAATTTTATCTAGACTAGTCTCAGGAGGTGATTTATGCAGTGTAAAGGTGGAGCCATTGAGAGGAGAAGAATGGCCAAGTAATGCATTAGCCAACGACTATTGATTTGAAAGGGAAGCTTTTTTTTATTAAAAATCCATTAAACTTGTGTTATAATCCGAGGAGTGTGAGTGGGGTAGTGGCGAGAGAGCGTGGAGAGCGCCATTGAGATAAACAAAACAACAGCCTTCTCACTGTTTCGAATTTATCATATGAATTCGAAACAGGTTTATCTCTCGAGCCGAGCTGGGACTATTATATCATCGTTATATATCGTATGAACCTTTTAGCCGTATCTTTTAATTGGTTTCGGCTTCAAGGGAGATGGTAGCTGCATAAGGGCGGAATTCGCCTGTCACTCAAAAGTCCTGCATGCAATTGGGAGAAAATGTTAATTGCTTCTAGCTTTATATTCACTTCCCACCCAACCACCATTCTGCTTGACATTTGCCTATTTTTAGTATGGTCTATTTGTCTAATTTATTCCAGTAGAGTTACGCTCGTTGCTCACTGATTAATTTGGATCTTCTCATTTAGAGATTTGAACCTCATTGTTAATAGAGATAGATATATTTTTACCGTTAAATAAATAGATCATTTCAAATGAATACGAAAAGGGCGAGAGACGAAAATATAATATTGATAATAATAAATTTCATGTTAAATATAGAAATTACTTTGTGAAGATTAATTAATTAATTAACGTTCTTTTTCATCTACATTGGGAATATCCTTCCAAAGTTAAGCTTTTTACATTACCCAATATGAAAGAATAGGGCATTTTAATTTCATTTTATTAGCAATCCTTTAACTAATGTTTCGATCCTGGGTTGAAACCATCATGAGAGATTGTCTCATAAAAACGTAGATATAAATTCTCCTTGAATATACATTAATATAATTATGTATATTCTCAATAATAGATAATTTGGTCAGGAGAATATCTTTATTCTATTAGTGGCTTTTATTGACAATATGAATAATTATATTTATGTATATTCAAAAATGTCCTCTTGGGGAATTTGCATATATGCTGTTTTGACATAATCCCAGCTCTAAAGATGGTCCCAATCCAGAATTGAAACGTTAGCAAGAGGATTGTTAATAAGTGAAGTGACACTGGCTCCACTCCTTATTCATTTTATTCCTGAATATCCGCCAGTCATATAGCACGCAGTCACCTAATGAAAATAATGTAATTGTTCCAAAATTTTGAAATTGAATTTCTCCTGAATCCGAAATAATATTTTTAGTAAATAGTCACTATGTGTGTATGCATTTATCCAAAATATATGCTAAACTAGAAATCCTGGAACGATAAAATTTTAAATA
>JAAAKE020141281.1:0-13439 GCA_010014785.2 Anisolabis maritima
AAACGTCGAGTTAATCTCAACAATCAACGCGGGCCAACCCGGGAAAACATTATTCCACATATATATATATATATATGTGTGTGTGTGTGTGTGTGTGTGTATGTGTGTTCATGTTCGTATGTATGTAATTTTTATTTTGGCTTATATCTTTGGAACCGCTCATCGGAAAAGGTTAAAACTTAATAAATTTCTAGCCTTAGGAGTAGCAAAAAAATTATTAAAATTTGAAGCGAATTGGTCCCTTGGGGGCGATATAAAAAGGCCCCCAAAATTTATCGCGCGTCACGATTTTTTCAGCATCCGCTGGGCCAAATCTTTTGAAACTCGTTTAATTAAGTCCTTTGTCTTCAGGCCTGGACCAATTTTTCATAACAATCCGCTTAGTGGGAGCGGATTTATTCTAAAAAAAAAAAACGAAAGAAAACTGGCTATAAGCAATAAAAATCCGTCCTTATATGTGCCCTTTTTTGAAACTTGGACTAGTTTGGGGGCGGTTGCCTACCTACCAAGATAAGAGACTATTTATCAAGGTGACCAACCGTATTTCTTTTAAAATACTCTTTTGCATTCTTTTGTATTCCTTTATACTAAATAATCCAAGTTAAGTAAAGTTAGAGTGGTTCTAAGGGCAAGTACTTTTCAAAGAAAAATTCATACATCAAAGAAATATGATTTCAAGAATTAAACATTATCCATTTAGAATATTAGAATTACTTTTAATTACTTTCTCTTATATATATATATTAAATATATAGTGAGAAAGTATTTTTTTATATTATTTGAAACTCGGGTGGGGGCGAGTCAATTTTTTTTCGTAACCCCAATCATCATATCCAATGAAATTCCATCAGTACTTCTTTTGTACAAAAATTTAGTTGGTCACCTTATATTTATAGTGTGGCTTACATCAATATATATATATATATATATATAAATAATTAAATACATATTTAGAATGCAGATACAAACCTCTCAATGATAGTTAGGATAATGAGATTTAAAGGAACAAAATGATAGTTCAGGCCATATCCGGAGATGATTTATTATATTGTTAAAAATGTTTCGATCAGCCTAGGGCCATTTTAAGACTAAAACAATTTTTATTACAATAGATTAATATAAATTTTCAAGTCACCAAGATTGTCATGTATGCTTGACAGGGAGTCCAGGGTTCTGGAGTGCTAGCACATTTTTAGAATATTTTTTGCTTAAGATAATGAATAATTATACTTTATTTTTCAAAACTAATAATATATTGTTTAAACACAATATCATTATCAAATAAATAATTTGACTTTACGCAACCGTTTATCTACGAGATAAATAGGAGTGTTATAAAACACCAAAAAATATACAATTTCTTAATAGGTAAAACATTATGTTTGGAGGAGGATTTCTTATTATTACGACACAAAAATACTAATTTTTTTTAGTACGGATAGTATAGGATTTTTTGAATAATTAAATACCGATTTTTTTTCTTTGTACTTCTTTTCTCATCTTTAATATTCCCCTTCTGCGGGATTGGAGAAAATTTGTTTTGGGCTTGATAAGTATTAGAGGAAGCAAGCCGGTCCGTCGCACAGCCTGACGCTTAGTGAGATAAGGGATAAAGAATATAAAAAAAGTGGTAGTTTTAGTTCAGGAAACTCTTACTCACTATTCATGTACTCGCTAGTATACTTATTATTAGTAATTTTCCACTGTCAAATATATTTTTAGACTTATAATTTTGACAAGTATTTGCCTACTTTGAAATATCATCTGTTATAATACTCGACAAGTTGTTCATTTGGAATTTGTTTTCAATTAAATTACTTGACTGCTTCGAGTCTTTTTACGATTGTCAACAACAAAAATGAGGGTTGGAATGGGGATGAGAGGGGGTGAGGGATGACCGTTCATAGCAGGCATTTGCACACAGTGAGAAATCGTAATTATAAACAAATAGTCTGATCGACCTAAAATGAACAAGCCATTGTATTGGCTCCCAGGCTTTCGATCCTCATGGCCAGAAAACGTTCTGTTCAATTAATTGAAATTACTCTGACCACCCCAGCTCCTCCACATTTAACAGACTATGCTGTGAATCTTCACTGTCCTATTATGTAAATAGACCTCCCCTCTTCAAATCGAACATCAAATCTATTAATAGAATATAATTCATTTTCAAACTTTTACCAGAATATTGTCCAATTGATTTAATTCCAATTTGACGGAAATAGAGACAATTATTATTTCAATAATAAACAATGAACCTAAATTCACTCATGTTTATTTCATTATTATGGAGGTTTCAATTTCACATGAATTTGGATACTTTTGAATTTTTTCTAAATGTTTAGTAAGTCTCTTGAGTTCATTCACTGGTCCGCAAGTCATATCTGGTTATTTAATATCTCTGAGATTGAATATCACACAATCTAATTCTTTAAGAATGACCTTATTACCAAAATGAAATGTGATTTTTTTTAATTAAAATTAGATATCCTCGAACTCATAAATCGCGTTTTTAATTCATTGCTTCAGAACTTACTGCGCATGCGCGCTTGTTAACTCTCCTTAGAAATTAGCAAAAACGGATGCGTGATAGCTCTAGAGCAATAAACCAAAA
This sequence comes from Anisolabis maritima, assembly GCA_010014785.2. NCBI lineage: Eukaryota > Metazoa > Arthropoda > Insecta > Dermaptera > Anisolabididae > Anisolabis > Anisolabis maritima. Next base: position 2,615 of record JAAAKE020141281.1, read on the forward strand.
AGGCTAATGTTTGATATCAACTGTTTTTTTTTTTTTTGCAATTATTTAACCATTTGATTTGTTTGGAATTTCACTTTTTTTTTTCAATTTAGGAGAGGAGGCGAACTAACTAAATTGAGTTCCAAAACTTTATTTATTTTAGAAAAACTTTAATGCATTCAAACTCTGAATGTTTGCTTCAATGCAATGATCCATTCATAATAGATAATTTCAAGCCATTTACTCATATAAATTTATTTTGAGAGGTTTGTTAAGAAGGGTGTAAAAATTTTGATATGCAACCATATGTGCTTTTACAAGAAGTGGTGTATGGAATATTTCATCTATCAAGTAAATTCAACAATCACTTCAATCCATGGATGTAACTAGAAGGAGGACAAGTGAATTCAACCCTCCTTCGAAAAAATATCTTCGTTTCATAAATAAATTAATTTATTTTCAAATATATTCATAATACATTTATTTATCTAATAAATTAATTGATGGTGATATATATATACCAGGACCAGGAAATATTTTGTCGCCTATTTATTTGGCTTAAGATATATTATAAATTATTTAATTATTTCATATACATCTCTAAAACTAATTATATATATATAATTTATAATATATCTTAAGCCAAAAAATAGGCGACAAAATATTTCCTGGTCCTGATAGTTAGACAAAATGATACTGAAATAGTATGTACTTTATTTAAAGGTCAAATTAGAAAAATCAAAATATCTCTTCAATTATTATTTTTATCAAAATACTACCCAGATACAATGTTTTCTATTCATCATTTTGAAAAATTGTTGGATCTTTAGGACATAGGTCCTAAGTCATCTGTTTTTCTGGCCCTGCCAAATGGATTGCTAGCTTTTTCATCTATTTTTGTTCCTTAAATATCCTAAATTGTCTGACAATGATAAAAGAAATAATTAAATAGGAAATGAAATAAAATTTTATCTCAAATTATGATAATATTTCACTTCTTCAAAACAAATGATAACTCACAATTTATTATTTATATATAATAATAATAATTGGTGACAATTAAATTATACAAATTGCTCTACCCTTTTTGACCTCAAAGATAAAATCCTAATTGATAGAAAAATAGACGTCGTAACTCACTAATTAAAAAGGCAAGGGAGGACCTTACCATTACTCTTACAATTACAATTCGAGTCTAATTTTTTTTTTGTTCAAAAAATTTTAATGAATGAGTTCGCTAATTTATTATTGTATTAGGGTAATTGAAGCATCTTGGGGAGTGTAAAAACAAAAAAACCTTATTAATTTAACAAAGAATTTTTAATATCTATACCCACACACAAATACATATCACCAAATATATATATATATATATATATATATATATAGAGGGAGAGAGAGAGAGAGATAGATAAAGAGAAAGAGGTTGTTTGTGTGGGTTGTTGGTGCGCATTTATGTGTGTATATCTCAGTTCCACTTTAGGTCTGTGAGATAATTAGAGGGGAGTGAAGCGGCGACGAAACGGAAGGTTGTGAGGGTAAAGTGAGAGAAGTGAGAAAGAGGATTGTAAAAGAGAAAGAGAAAGGGAAAGGGGAATATATATATATATATATATATTCGTGTGTGTATGTGTGTGAGTGAGTGCTCTAACACCCCATGGCTGCTTGCAAGTAGTAAGGACCAAGGGTTGTGTTAAAGGGGCTTTCTACCCTCGACTAAATCCGTGTGCCCTAGAGCCAACAACACATTGGCACCGCGGGCGAACAGGGCTCAGGGGGTTATCAGGCAGAGTGCCCCCCCTTCACTCCGCCCTTTCTGTCCCCCCAAAAGAGAGTGCGCATAAGGGCAGGGGGTGCTGTCCTTTGCTTTTGTCGTCGACACGCTGGAATTATTCGCCTCTTGCTCCAGGCCACATTGGCAACATCGTAATACGAGGTATTATTCTACAGAGGAGAGAATCACCCCCTCTTCTCCATCCACCCACCAACCTACTACTAATTCAAAATAAAAAAAATAAATAAATAAATACAAGTGTACAATCTCCCGAAATTTCTTGTTAAACTCAACCTCTCTATTTTTTTTTTTTTTTTTCAATGAAAGACAATTGAAATTATAATATAATAATATTAGATAAATTAAAGGCATAATAAAGGGGAGACAGTGCCAGAAGGAGTTTTTATATATTTTTTTGGTAGAATAAAAAATAATAAATAAAGATATGGGGGAGGCCACGATAATGATATTAGAAAGAAAACGAAAACACCAGGTTATTTTTATTGGGCTAATAACCTTGCGTCAATTTTTAGGCATAAACTTTCGTTATTAGGATTAATGAAAATTTTGACTCCTTGCAATATTATACATTTATGCATATATGTTAGAAATAAAATCTTTAGTGATCAGAGCTAAATTAACACCAAGACTAGAGGGGGATTCAAAGATAAATATATACCTTATGAACAAAAACTATGGTGACTTTTCAACAATCGTGCGCTTTCCATATTGATACAGTTAAGTTGATATCACTAACTTTAACAGTGAATAGAAATTTCACGTCATTCTGTTTCTTTAAAAATTATAGAATCTTTAATAATTGTTAAAAATATTTCTCGGTGGTTTTTTAAAAGGATTAAATTTATTGTACAAAATAATTCATTAAAAAAGTTAAGAAAGTGTTATGACGATGAAGATGAATATGAAGATAGGTTTTGAAAATAACGCATCATCGCAAACCACAATAATTATCCCTTTTTCTTTAAAATCAAACAAATGCTGTTCTTCAAGCACCATATTCACCATATATGGCATGTGTGCCTTATTTTTTATATAGTCTGACCAATTTTGGAAGAATTCTGATTAGGGGGATAGGCATTCACAATTCTAATGGGAAATCCCGCGTGATTTAATTTATAAAATTGAGGAAATAATTATAATATAAATTAATAAATATTATATAAATAAATCTATTAAAAATTTAGACCTATAAACAAAAATGTTCCAAATTCTTTACATAAATATTTAATAGAATTGATTTTTAACAATTTTTCGATTGGGGAAGGGTGAAATGTTGAAAAAAATCTTTTTTTTTTGTAGGGGAGGCCTCTGGGTCTCGAAATCTTAGTTATGCCACTGAATAAATTAGTATTGAAAACGAGGTATCTGTTTTCAAATCTTTAGATCGTATCCATCATTTAGGGCATTGTTAGGTGAGCTAGGTTCACCCCAGGGGTTAAAGTCACGGGTCGCGGGACACAAGAAAAAATCCTCACCCTAAAATGAATCCTAAAAAAGATCCACATGAAATCGATCATATCTTTTATTCTTTTCTTCTATTCCTGGAAAATAAAGTATGTAGTGGCGGATCGTGACATCGTGAGGGTTTTGCTAAATTAATGGTGTTGTTAATTTTCTTAATTTCACGTTTAGCACTCCAAAGATAGTTAAACTTGGGTGGTCCCTTTTAAAATACAACCATGGCCAAAAGTATTGAGCGCCCTCAATATATTAAAATATCTTCAGATATTTTGAGGTAGTGTAAGATAAAAAAAACTGTATAGCTAATACATGCTTATTTATTGAAAAATAGACAAAATTTCGATATAATAAATGTTTATTTATTGAAAAATAATCAATATTACATTGGACCACCCTTCGCCTTTATGACTACAGCAATCTTTTTCGGCATTGAAGCAACCAGCTTCTTGCACTCCTCACTACCTATCGCGTTCCATATTGAGCAGGAGAGAGCGCTTTAAATATGATTTTAATTTTATGGGCTGTTTTCGGACCTTGCACTTTTTAGTTTAGCTCATAAATTCTCTATTGGGTTCAGATCCGGGGACTGTGAAGACCACTCCAAAAGATCGATTTTCAATAAACCGCCTCATAGATTACGCGGATTTGTGACAAGATGCCTTATTTTGTTGGTACCTAACTCCATCCATATTTATACTACCGAAAATGATGGGATCTATGCAATTTCCAGTACATTTATGTACTTATTAGCATCCATGCGGCCTTCACAAACAAACCAACGTCGGAGAGGCTGCCATGCAGCCCCAAACCCTTGTTCTGCCTTAACCATACTTTACAGTGGGTAGCAAGCATTTTGAACAATGTTCTTCTCCAATTCGGCGCATGTTACACCGGGTGTTCCAAACAAGTGAGAAACAACCAGCTTCTTGCACTCCTCACTACCTATCGCGTTCCATATTGAAAAAAAATATTTTTAAATTTTAAATTTTATAAATTTTTTTTAGGTTTTTTATTTATTAAATTAAATAAAACTTAGGTTTTACAAGTTGAATGTTTATTTAATAATTTACCTGAGAGTTTGATTGGTCCGACCATGCACTGTTGGACCAATCCTCTTAAGGAAAATGACAGTGTTTTAGAGACTACTCATACCTTGCATTTTTATTGTTGACAGACAGTCACGGCTTTTTCTGACTTTACAGCCTTTTTATCTAGCCCCCAATAGCCTTCTTCTTGTTGTTCTCAATGAATTTAGTCTTTAATTCTTTTGATAAAGCAGCAGCGACCTCGGAAGAAGAACTCATCCGATTTTTCAGAGAATCTCTGATCAATTTTCTGTTCTCGCATTCCATAGTAATTTGTTTTTTTTTACCTGATTTCTAAATATGTGATCCACTGCTCTTGAGCTGTTCAAGACTATATTGTATAGTTCGGCGCGATCATTTAATAATTTTCGAAATTTGCACTTGGGACGTGCCTTGTTCTTTGAGAAGTTCAATTTTTACGCGTTGTTGCAAACTGAGTTCACTTTTTTTAGGTATATGAAATGAGTGTAGTGTTCTCAACTACAGAAGATTGTAAGCTAACTACATTGTAAGAATAAACTTCTAAGCCAAATATCAAATTTCCAGATGTTTTATGACAGGCAATAAAATCTATATTTGTGTTCATTTTACTTTGAAGTTTCCGACAAACAAATAATAAACAACAAAAAATATTCAGAGAAATAGTTTTTGTATTTGTGTCATAATTAAGGGTCAATACTTTTGACGTTGACTGTATATTATTTTGAAATTTTAAATATATTATAATAACATTTGAGAAATCCGCAAAGCTGCATTGGCGCAACGAAATTGAATTTGCCCAAGAGCAATAGAATTGCTCACTTTGGGTACTACAGCTTCAAAATAATAATGTGGATTTATAAATATTGGTTTTGAACTTTGAAAAAATAATTGTGGACAGACATGCAGACAGAGAGTATACAAATGAACTTTTTTAAGTTCGTTGAAAATATTTTATAAAATATAAGATTTTAATTTAAACAAATAAACATTGGGAGAATAAAGGAACGAATGTATTTGACAAACCAATAATTTTTTTTTTTTAATTTACAATCCATTGGTTTTAAAATTTATCTTTTTGCTTTTACATATTTTTTAAATTTGTATTTTTAAGGGATTTATCTCTATGTGTTAATAATTTAATAAAAAAAAATTATAAAACCAATGTAGGAATATCAAATTTTTTATTTAGCTTAAAATTCTAGGACATAAATCTGCAACATTTTTTGGGAGGAGGATTGTCCTCCCTATTGTCTGCACTATTTCCTTTTTACTTTCTCTTACCTATATATGAAATATATTGCGAGAAAGTATTGCGATCGCAAAAAAATTTTTTTTATAAAAAATAATATTTTAGTCCACATTTGAGAATCATTATTTGTAAATATATTTATATAACCAGAAATTTATGATGGGGAGATTGAGGACTTGCACTACTCCTCCCCCCTCCCCTCCTTTTTTTTTAGTGTTTTAATTTAATAAATAAAATTATTTTATTTATTACTAATATTCTTTTTACATGTCCCATGGGGTTCCAACCCAACCCCCTAACTCACCTGGTTTCGCTACTGTATAAAATTAAAAGGAAATTTAATATAGTCGTTTGAAAGCACTTTAGTTTTTTCATTTAGTGAACTTTTATTTTTTGATGTGTAAAAATTTATTTGATAAAACTTAGAATCACATTTTGTTTTCATTCAATTTGTCCCTTGATAAATTTACTCTTGAAGGTCAATTTGTTGTTAATATAACAAGTTACAGGTCCCTGGTTTAGGTTATTAGTAACAATAAAAGATACCTTTTTTGGACAATCAATCAATCAATAGAAGACGTTTTTCAAGGCTCTATACCCATTCAAAACTAAAGATTTTTGGACCATGGGTAGAAAATCTTTATACTTGAAAGATATTTGTTCCAAAGTTCATTGACTTTGTAAGGCCTTTGTAGGTAATTTTACCCGATTTTTAAGTTTTCATTAAGATATTTTTTAAAAATATTAGCTTTTAAGTATTTTTAAAATAATAATTTCTCCACAAAAAATTTTTTTTTTAAGGATTTCATCTGGTTCTGGCCTCCCTGTTGTGTGTTTCCTGGACCAATTGAGATTTCAAGATGTGCTTTCAAACTGGAACGTATGGTAAGCCTAATAATGATGATCAAATACTATAAATAATTAATATTTAATTCTTTTAAAAAATATTATAATCCTACCTATTCTATTTACTATTGATAGCTTTTACGAATGAATTATCATATAAAATTTTGTATGTTCAAATTCTTTTATCCTATATTTTTAATTCATTTTAAAAAGAGATAGTAAGAAGCTGAGATTTTTTATTTAAGTTAATTATTACCAAGCTCAGAACCAACGTGATATATATTGAGAATATCAAGTTTCAGCTTCCTGCAATATTTAGTTTTTGATTATTTATGCTATTAAACACACCGAAATGGTATTTTAATACGAGGCTCCTGAAAAATCTTTTCAACGTTTATTGTTGCTTGATTTTCATTACCATCTTTTACTTGAACATTTTTTCACTATTAAGGAAGAAATTAAAAATATATTCATTAGGCCTGGCATTTAGACGATTGATACGAAAAGTGGATACAATTAAAAGTCTTACCATAATTTCTGACCATCGGCTGTGCCTTTTCCTTACCTTGATTTTGAATTCACTATATTTATTTTAATAATTATCTCTTACTGGCTAATGCCCATTATCTTCCTTCAAAGGCAGGGTGAAATTTCAGCTTACCCCTCTCGACAGTCTGTTGTTATCAGAAAAATTCATATTTTTTTAATCACAATTTTCTTTTTTTTAATCCATTTCACTAGTTTTATGTTTCATATAAAATAAACTTAAATATAAAAAAGTAAACGTTATTCCAGGAGTTAATATCAAGGAAACAATAAAAGAATGTTATATATATATATCACAAAGTTTTAAAATATTATTTATGAATATTCAATAATTATAATTTTTCCTGAATTTTATAGGTTATAAAATTTATGTATTTACTTATTTTTTTATTAGAGAAAAAAATAATCCTCTTTAAAAGCAATTTTAACAAAGTTCCTTAAGCTAAATATTGGTTTAAATGAAAAAAAAAAAAACGAGTAGGAAGTTGGATCCCATGGTATATTATAAAATCCCATGTGAATCTATTTGATTTACTTCTATAATAAATACAAAGATATATTAAGAAAAATTTCAAAAACTTATTATACTTCAGAGAGGTAGTAAGTAAACTTCGGCCGTACCGATTAAAAGATCCATCATCACTGATAAACTGCAGTCCTGGATGAGTGCAATTAATTAACAATCTATTTTAGCTTGTGTTCCCTTTTGTAGCCCATTTCATCAAATTGTACCCCTTCTATTTACTTTATTTTATTTTATATACTTTTTATTGTAACAATATGTATCTTCCTCCGTTGCTATTTTTATTTGCCCTAAACTAACACGTACCCCATAATGGAAATCTCTAGTTTGTTAAATTTTTATTTGGTCTTGTATTTTGTTTTGGAGTTCTCCTAAGCCTCTCCTTTGATACGGTACTTTTTATATTAAAACCCTTTTTTTTATTTCCCCCCTCATTTTAATATTTAATTTTTAAACGAGCCTGGCGCGAAATTATATTTGGCATAATACGTGTATAAAGTCATTAATGTATCACATCATCTTTTTCAATGAGGATTTTAAGTCTAATTATTTTTTAATAAACATGCTTGATTATATAATAAAAAAAATTTGCATACAAGGAGGTGTATAATCGTTTAATAGAATAAAAAAGGAAAGTCTAGAGGAAGTTTCTAATTGGACAAATGAAAACGATGAGAAAATTCATTTTTTATAATAACTAGTCGTTCGCAATGGGGCAGTTGCCCAGGGCGCTACTATATAAAGGGCGCAAACTGGACTATCTTTTTAAAATAAAGTCGCAAAGCAATATGTTTGCCAAGGTTACTTTTCTGATAATATTAAAATAGATAATTATTTTTTTATTACGAATGATTGTCACATTGGCCTATCGGCGAGTGACTTAAGTATGCAAGCCGTTTTCAAGTGCAATTTGAAAGGAAAATAAAATAAAAAACTTATAAAACAGAAAGTTAAAGTGTTTATGAAAAATTTAATTACTGTTTTTAGCGCATTTTCTCAAAAGAGAAGCGCTATATGGTATCCTTTGTTCGTCGATCTTCTGATTAAAAACTACAATAATTAACGTATTTTTTGCATTTAATAGTTTGTCACACCCTGCCCCATAAAGTTGAGGTAGAAGTCTTGCTTCATGTAGTTTGCTTTCCGTCTTGAGCGAAAAAATTTATTTAAATTATATGGGCTACCAAAGTCTAAATATGACCTCAGACTTAAAACATAGTTTGTCATTTTTATATGCTCAGGAAAAACTTCTATGGTCTCTTTGTTTTCCATTGTTATAAATTTATAGCCAAACATCCAAAAGATATTGGGACCAAATCAAGGCATTTATTCGTTAATAAATATAAATAATTAATAAATTTGATTCATTATGTTATTTTTTTGATTTTAATAATAATTAATCTATCAATTAGATTTAATTTCAGTTTGATAAGTCGACTGGAACGCCAGGGCGAGAGAAATTTAAACGCTTTTTAATCGTTTGAAATTGTTAATAAATTAAAAACTGCCATAATAAGTTGGCAGGTAGTGCCATTTTTAAAATTTTAAAATAGGGGTACATTTGACTTTAGGCCTTGACTGTGGATTTCATTTTTTAAAAAGTTTGCTTACCAGTGATTTAGACATTTATTTAATTTTGGATAAAGTTTAATAGCATAATGAAATAATTTAATAAGGAAGGAGGTGGGAGGAAGAGGAGGGGAGCCCCCTTGATTAATTACCTATCTCTCCTAATTTTTCATTCTAAAAATTGCATAGACACCTTTTCCGAAATAGACCGATATGTGGTGCTTATCTATCCGTGTCGAGTTAATTATAAAATCTATCCGGGTATAAAGTGAAGCGGAATTGGGCGGGAGGGAGGGAGAGTGAGAGAGAAAGCATGTATATATTGTGCTCTCTAGGTGTATGTGTATAATATGAAGAAACAAATGTGTGATGTTTGAACATGGTTGATCGAATGTTGCGTGCCAGCAGCACGCGTGTTAATTGGCCCGAGCTTTCGAGCTTTGCGGGTATGCGGGCCGCACAGACCGACCAACCAACCGACCCAGGGCCACACCACCACCACTACACCTCAACCAACCTCTCTCCCACCGCATCACACACACCACATTCTGTTCAGCACAACACCACACAACGAAGCCAACTAACACACACGCACACGGACACATAATCTCACACAACCACACATTCTCTCACTCACACAAACACCAACGAATGAATAAAGGGGGAGAAGGGAGGTACTCGCGCTCGCTGCTTACTCTCGTTCGTTCGTTCGTTTCGTTCGTTCACAGGCAACCACTGCTACCTGCATGTTCGACATCAAAAAAATTCATTGGACAACGTGAAACCTTTTTTTTTTTTAAGAATAAACGCGCGTCCACCCACACACACTCACCATATACATATATATATATATATATATATATGTTTATTTTTATTCTAAAACAACAACAGAAATGTTCTTTAATTATTTTGCTTCTTTGGTGAATAATAAAATTTGCTCTTTAAGTTGACAAGCCAATTTTAAATCCTCGTTTTCTTCTTTTTGCCATTTATATGTAAAATATTTCTTATTCTTGTATTCCCTTTTTAACGTAGCTTTAAGATAATTTTTTATTTAGTTTTTTAAACTAGTATTCATGGGAATCATGCGCGGTGGGCTTTATCTCTAGTATATTTCTTTTTCTAAAGTTTTTTTTTTTTTGGGGTAATTTATTTGAAGTAATTTATAATTTTATTATTACACCTAGAATTTATTCAAAATAATTTAGAATTTTGAAAACATTTTCATTTAAAAATGCGAATCATAGATTTAAATATATAATCAAATTATTAATGAAATTGATAGACACCAATTAACCCAACTGAAGGAGGTGAAGGAAAACTTCATTTTAAGTTTAGACCTTAAAAATTAAAATATTTTCTCAACTATTAAATTTAGAAAAATAATACTATTATACAAAATTGCTTTAACAGAACAATTTTGTATAAGAGAATTATTTTGTTCAAGTTAATAGTTAAGGAGATATTTCGATTTTTAATGTTTGAACTTCAAATGAAGTATCACTTCAAAAGGATCGATTGTTGGTTACTATCAGGTTTCGTGATATCAAAAAATCTGGTGACATTCTTGTCACCCATTTTTTTTTTTTTTTTTTTTTTTGAATTAGATTATGTGAAAGAAGAGGGTTCATTGAAAAAAATTGTATTAATGACCTTTTGAATATAAATTTCATTATACATAAGTATTTTATTAAATAAACACTTTAGTGTATTTGCTTTACTTTTAAAATAAATATTTTTGATAAAAATACTACAATTTGAGACAATTGAAATTGTTTGTATTAAAGCTT
>JAAAKE020141303.1:0-13435 GCA_010014785.2 Anisolabis maritima
TGCCCTTCCCAGCGCCTGGGGTTATGCTTCGGTGCGTGTTCGTGGCGTCGTTCGGGGGGGTGCACTAGGTTATAACAAAATAATTACTCCTCTCCGAAATGACACTAAAATCCTTTTGCTTAAAAAATTATTTCTTTTTGAGCCCCAATTGGTGACTAATTTTTCCAGTTTTAAATAACATTTGGGAAAATTAATTAGCGTCCTTATCACGTTTGAGGGATACCCTGGACCACTCTACTTCTCTCTGAACGAAGTTATTCCGGTTAAAACCGAAGTGATGGAAATTTTACTTTAGGAAGATAAAATTCGTAATATCAGTTGATAAGAATATTTTCCAATGTAAAATAAATAAAAATCCCTAAATAAAGGTTTTCTTCTTACAATTATTTAAAATAAGATTTTTTTTAATACTAATTGTGGATATATAGAAAATCATTAATTTTTATTTTTAGCAGGAAGATGTTTTTTTTTGTTAGTTCTTCGGGTATGAAAACTGTTGCATATTGGTGGGGGTGGGGGACTGACCGAGAGGACCATGAAGATGGCATGCCAACTGACGAACGGATGATAATTAGAGCAGGCCACGTAGATGATGTAGACGGTGAGGAAGGCAATGAGGCTGTGGCTGAGCACCGCCATCGCCTCCTGCCTTTTTTTATTCCTCACACTCTCACTTAAACTAAATGTCTCTCTCTCACACTTTACCACTCACACCACTCCAACTTCTCAATAAACTAAAAGAGCGGAGGTGGAATAATCCATCTGTTGCTGCAACCACATAGCCAAAGAGATGAACATAAGACAATTCATTTGAGCTGAAGCCAGCGCTCTCGAGCCGAGTATAAGAAAACTAATGAAAAATACCGCCAATTTTAAAACAAATTAAAAATAATAGTTTTTATAGTAAATTGCTTCGTGTTAATTTAAAGCATGATAATTAAATATAATCTTATGATTTATAGCGCTTGAAGCTTCCACGTAGCTTCCACCAATTTTTTTTCTCTCCCCTTTTTGAGGATTTATAAGATAAAATTAAAAATTAAAATGACAACCCTTATCAAAAAGTCAAAAATCTCAACTCCTGTTTATAGAAAAGAAAATATGGATAGAGATCATTTTACTTCATTTGTTTGTTTGTTTTTTTAAGTCTTTTCGGTATCTGTGGCCATTGAAATTCAGTCCTTATTTATTTATACGAATTTAATATAAATAAATTTTTGTCTGTTAGGATGGGAATCGAACCACTTTGGTACGTGAAGTAAAACCTCTGCCTCTGCTCCAAGGGGCAAGGCTACTTCATTTGTATTTTGGGGTTAAGATAATTACTAAATTTATCACTAGATGGTAGAACAATCGCCAAAATTTTGACAGTTCAAATGATTCTTTTAACACATGGACAGGTTAACGTAAAAGCTTGTTTATAAAATTTATTTATTTATTTATTTGAGGTTTATTTATATCTTTAAACATTCATCATGACTTGTCAACTTGGAAAACTCTGCTCATTATTATTAAGAGAATATTTTGGAGAAGTAGTTCAAAAAATTGGAACTGAGCTTTATAAATTTGGCCCACTCACTCTACCCAAATTATTAAATAATACAAAATTACCCTTAGAACATGTAAGTATAGTAACAATATTATTATATCATATTCTAAATTAAATAAATGATTCAATTAACTCTCTCTCATAACCATTTCAAAGACTAAATCATGTGAGTTTGAACTGTTCTTATTTCTTTTATTTTTTTTTTAAGGCAAAATACGGCCTTTGTATTCTTATCCAGTATGGATTTGTTACTTTTATAAAATCTTCACTTCCTAAAAGGGCATCTTATAAATTATTTCCAGAGAAAGTTATTTTATTATTACGTTATCCAAGGTATTTATCTGTAAGCTTTTTCTCTATTATGATTGATACAGTTATCGTAATTTTAATTTCATAACTTTTCGTTAAAATACTTATCATCTTCATTTTTAAGCCTTATTGACAGCAAAGCTTCTTTCCATATTAATTTTAAATTATTGATAACTAATATAATTTAAAATTAAATTCCCCCAATCGCCTGTGCTGATTCGCAGAGAAATAACAATATTTTTTCCAAATTTTACTGAAATGATTTTTTTTATTTATGTTATCCAGTAGTTAAATCATTTGGTTTATCAGAGCTGACCAAGAATAAACTCGGAGTAATTTATATGGAGCCAACATTCAAATTGTTCTAGTTCAGAGTGAAAATTTATTTTTATTTTTTATCTTTTTAGATATTTACTTCATATTAAAACAAAATATAGCAATCATGCTGAAATGATGATTGAAGAAATTTTACGAACTGGTCCAGAAATATGCCCAAAAATTCTTCTAAGAGTCGCCAATCGAATTAGAGAAGCTGATCCAGGTATTCTCAAGTATTTTTTACTTTCTCTTATTTTAATAAGGCTATGTGTGTCATCTCTAGATCTAGAGAAGATGGTATTTTATGATTAATTAATACTTAAATGTAAATACATATGAAGCTCCTAAATAACGAGAAATCTTATTATCCTTAATATTCTTATCGTAAATAAATATATTATATATTGTTTAATGTCTATATGGCCTCAGATGCCGAAAAGACAAAAAATCCTAATATTCTAGTTATAACTCCCTAAACGGCTCACATCTGAGGATTTGAATGGCAACCGTGAGTTACCCGAGGTAGGATTGACATTTCTTTTTTCCATATGCCAGCCAATATTTATTTCACCATGAAAAAAAAAACCCATGAGAAAAGAATTATTTGTAAAGGATAATAGATTAATATGGCATTTAATTTCGGGCTTCAAATTTTACTTTAAGAAAATGTCTTTAAGTTCATTTAGTCCTCTTTTATCCCATGATCTTCTGTGACTGGAACAACCTCCATGCTACTCTCTTCCCTAAAACTTACCATCTCCAAACTTTCAAATCCAACCTCAAAAAACACCTTTTATAGTTCCCATTCTCTTATTATCCTGTTCTTCCTGATTGCATGTGATTACTGGTCATTATAGGTTCGTTAGACCTTATGCTTCCATATCAAAAAAAAAAAAAATCAAACTAGAATAATTCATTTTTTCACTAAAAAATTTTAATTTAAAATTTTTGATCACAAATATTAATATAATCTTTATTGGTATACTTTCTAGCTTTCTATTAATATTAACAAATGTATTATTTTTTAGATGCTAAAATTGATGTCCCAAATTTACGAGATACTTTTATTACTCTAATAAACAATAAATATCTCAAGCGTTGTCCTCAACCAGAAAATCTCGAGGAAGACGAAAAAGTTTCTTCTTCATCTGCAGTTCCTAGTCTGATCCTCTCTGATCGAGAGATGTTCCAACCGCCAAAAATAGACATGCATTCACTCTCTTTGGCAATTAAAAACAAGGAGACCACGTTGCAAAATACTCCATCGGTTTCTGATGTTTATTGGACAGTGAATTTCGATCGATTTCATCAGGATTTCAGAGACGAGTTAATGATCAATGCAATCACTCGACGAATTGACGATTCCGCTGGACAATTAATGAAATATTTATTGGAATTGATGTACCTTAGAACAGAGCCTTGGGTTGAGACTTCCAATCCGATCCCCTTCACGGAATTGAAGGAAACGATTCGGGTGAATAACGCTAGTGGATTTATAGAACTTTTTCAATTCTATGAACAGTATCTTTCATTGATTGGTGAGTGCCAGATCATAATTTATATTACGTTATATTTATCTACATAAAAGTATTGTCATCGCAATAATATTTGTAATTATTTCAGTTGAAGATAGTAGCAATTTCCTTCAGAAATCCGGAGAAGGAAGTGGAGGACAATATATTGTTAATATTAAACAAGCAATAATACAATTAACATGGGCGACTATTGAGAGAATTGTTTTGGAACGATTTGGAGATAAATCCGCAAGGTTTAGCTTTTAGTTTAAAACATCAAAACTCTTCTCTCTGAAAATTTTAATACCATTCTGAATTGATTTTTTTTTAATGTTTTGTCTCTATCTGTTCAGGATTTTCAGATTGATAAGGCATAAAAAATATATAGAACAAGAACAAATCCAGCAGTTAGCAATGATTCCAAGTAAAGAAGCCAAAGAATTAACTTATAGATTAATGGAAGAGGATTTCATACAAATACAAGAATTGAGTAAATCTGGACCAGCCGGAGGACCAATGGGTCAACTTAACAAATGCTTTTTTCTTTTCTATGTGGATCTCACTCGGGTAAATTCTTATTTGTAAATGAAAATTTTTTTGGAATTCTCACGCAATGGACGAGACGGGCTGCTTTTCAGAGTTAGAGCAAAAATTTCATTAATGTCTTCTCAAGAGAAAATCCTCTCTTAATTTGATCATTCTCCTTAGAAAAGATAAAGTTGGCTAAAAGGGCCCTGAAGGAAATAGGTGTAGGAGAGAAGGGAAATCTAAGGATCCCGGACAGATAAAATTGGATATTCATTGATAGTTATACTCCGTGCAATGATATTTAAAGAATCTAATCTATATTAGGCCTCGCGTATATGATGTATATGTAAGAAACTGATGATTATTTTTTTTATTTCAAGGTGACAAGGATGCTTCTCGATTACTATTACAAAGCTATATATAATATTATTTCATCAGCCGTGAATGGCCGACAAGATAATAAACACATTCTTGAGAAACATCAAAGAATTGAGACTATTGTGTTGAGTTTGAAAGAACAGGGAGCCTCCCAGGAACAAATCACCGAAGTAAGTTTTCTATAAAAGATAGTAGAACATTATTATCATAAAATAGAAGTTTAAATGTTTAAAGATTAAATTAATTACAACATAAAAGCATCCATGTGAATTTTAAACATTTTTGGCCTTGAGGAAAGTTGGAATTTGTATTTGAATCGACTGAAAATATAAATATTTTTTATTTTTCTCCCGACTGCAAAATCCTTCTTCAGAAGTTTTGCTACCCATTCATTATTTTATATTATTTTATGAATTCGATAATACTCAGAAGCTCATCACGTGGCAACCACGTTACCCGAGGTAAGGCTGGCATTTCTTCATTCCAGACTTCCCTCCCCCCGATCAAGCGATGGCCCGCCTTGTTTCTTCTCTCGACTAAGAAAATAAAGCAGAGAAGTTCCAATTCTAAAAATTAAATCTGATATTTTCTTTCCCTAAAAGATTACAATTTTTTTCGAACAGATAGAAGAGATGATGACTCCACCAGAAACACTACTCTTGGAGAAAGTTCGCTGTATGTTGAAAAAATTAAGCATCGCAGAAAAACATCTGGACGAAAGTATATTCATTCTGCAACTCTACATCAGGATTCACGATAACTGCGCCTGATTCTTTTTTTAATATTATATACTTCATTATTTCAATTAAAGCAATTTTCATTTTTTGAGGTGAGAACATTTTTGAAATGATTAGATTTAAAAATATCAATAAATATTGCAATCATGAAGATTTTTTTGCTTTCAAAAATTTCTCAAAAATAGAAATCTAATGACCATTAAATTTTCTTATTTTAGATTATTAAAATTTTTCCTGCTCTTTATTGAAGGTACGTTTGTTAACCTTAATAATGTTTCAGAAACATTGCTAACATAAGGAAAAGGAAGAGAATTAATTTATAATTTTTTTTATATTTATTTGATAATTATAAAATTATGATTAAATAAATGGTATATTATTTTTATTTCTTACGTTCTTTATTCTTACCATGACGAGAAGGCGGGGAGCAGTGCTTATGATATAAACATACTTGGATCGATTCTTGACGCATTCATTAATAAGAGAAAACAAATGTGATGCTGGATGATTTGATTTAAAATAGAGGAGATAATAAATGCAGTCTTTTTTGTTCAACCAATATTAACCTAATTTTTTCATTGTTGTGTGTTGATTTTATTCCCTCTGATTACGTCTTTGGCGGGATACCGATAGCAAATGGTTTTCTTTTTTCACTAAAGCACATCTGCTAAATAACTAAATGGTGATTTCAATTGCTACTCTCTAGTAGAAAGGATACCCTACCTTTCTCATTCTTTCCACAATAATTTTTGTCCTCTGAACTTTCTATTCTTAATAAAATTCTCACTAATTAAAATTCAAAATAATTTTGAATTTTGAATTTGTTCTTCGAGGAATAAATTATGTTTTCATTTTATTAAGACTAAAAATACATATAGTTATTTCATAACTTTTAAAACTCTTTTCCAATACTCTAATCCTTACCTTTATTATTTTTTAGTGCTTACTCTTAGTATCGAAGAAGATATTCTGCGAAGGGCTATCAGGTTCAAATTAATGTGTTAATGAAAAAGCGAGAAGCTCCTATTGTAAATATACTAATGCGGAGCGTGACTCCTTTGTATTTTACGTATGATTAATGTGATGGACGGAAATATTAGTTTCACGAGAGCGACTAAATACGGAATAATAAATATCGTTTTAAATTTTATGGATTTTGCTAAATCATGAGCAAAGCTTTAATCGTTAGCTTTAATCAGATTTGTGATTAGGATATCGGAAAAATTCAATTTTTTAAATAGCGAGAAAGATGGAATGTTATTTATGGATCTATATATCTAATAGATTGAATAGGAGATAGAGTTGGAGATCCAGAGAAAAGTTAGGATAGAAAACAAGCAATAAATTCATTTGATTTAAAAAATCTTGTTTATTTTTTATTAAATAAATTATATCTATATATAAAAATACATTATGATAAAAACAATTTCATGAAAAAATTAAAAGGTGACTTTTGAATATGAAGATCTAGGGACACCCGGGGTTCCTCCACTCTAAAATAATTTTCTGGAACGTGTCTGTCCCCAAAGAGATAAGATATTAAAGAGAAGATGTTTACGGTGAAATTTTATGGGCTCTTTTTAAATTAATTTTCCTCTTACTAAGATATAAGAGATTCGAAAGAGGGGAACCAATATTTGACCATGAGTCTTTTACTTTGTTCGCTGCTCCGTATCTTTGAATCAAAAACAATCTAATCCAGGTTCCATAATTCCATCATTTTATCACCTTCAGGCAATTTTATCGATTTAGGTCGGATGAATGTCAGATGAATTTTCTCAGCTTTTTTCTTCTTTATTTGTTTTTCAAACATCTGTTGGAAATAAATATATGAATTAATTAATATTCTAGGAAATATATATTATTATATATAAGTATATGAGGGTGGAAGTTGTTTACAGGGAGTTTTCAGGGGACTTTAACATTCATGCTTTAAAGACTTGCCTTCTCTGTATATTAAGAAGTGAATAAATTAAGAAAAAGGCAAACTTTTATGACTGTGAACGTCATTTGGAGGAGGTGCTCCCACTTGTTGTCGACCTCCAACCCAACCCTCTCTCACTCTCAATCACTTTTCTGAGGAGAATGGCCTACATAATAATTATCTAGATGTATATAAGAGACTAGATTTTGTTTGGGGTAACAAAATCATTATTAAGAACCAAGATAATATTAGAAGGTCGAAGCAAGCAGGACAGAAATGGGCTCCTAAATCTAATTTAATAATATTAAGTGAGAAAAAATCACATGCAATGGAATTAATACAAAAAACTCGAGAAGATGAATATATAATATAATCATATAATCATTATCTATTGTTGCACACCTGTTGATCATCCATATCAAGATATGTGTGCAGATCGAATTCAACTTTCGGTAGAGGATCGTTTATTAATTTCTTCGCTTGTATTGAAACCTCAGGAGAATAATGATTTTGAAGATTGTATAATTCCCAAAAATAACTCCCACATGCATTGGAATCATACGGATTACTCTCTCCAAAATCATAAGGATCTTTATCTAAAAAAAAGAAATTAATTTAATTTAATTTGATGAAAGCTGGATGAAAGGAGATCTTTAGAGGAAAATGAAATTGAAGCCAACAAAAAAATACAATTTATCCTCATCAACGTTTCGAATGTTATTCACATTTATCATCAGGAAGAAAATCATGTCAAAAACTCAGATGTTATAATGAGTGATGGAAAATAAATTGTATATATGTATAAAATGCTCTACCATCTGACTTTTTGACATGATTTCCGTCCTGATGATAATTGTGAATAACATTCGAAACGTTGATGAGGATAAATTGTATTTTTTTATTAACAATTGCATTATCCTTCAAAAATGTATTAATATTTATAAGTAAAAAAGATTATTATAGAAAGGCAGGATCAGCAATAAGACAGCCTTTGGATGCTCAAAAAAAAAAAAAAAAAAACTCAAAATTGAGATGTTTCGAAAGAGGTTTACTCGTTCATCTTCAGCCCAATTTGCTAGTTTTATTTATGCCAAAAGATGGTCTGTATGGATTTGAAATACATATAATAATGCATACATAACTTATAAGACCGACAATGATGTTAATTTATAGTACAGTCTCATTAGTATGTGAAAAGAACTGGTGTAACTAAACGCATATTACACAACTTTCTCTGACCAAAGAAAAGGAAGATGAATGATGTGTTGTCACACTAGATTTTTTGTGTCGGACCCTCAGGTAATACCAACCCTTAGGTTTAATACCAATTTAATAGATTTCATTAGACTAGTTTAAAAAACAGAGCGGTAACTCCCGCCGTTTACCCAAACAACGACAAATCGATAAAATGGATTTTGAGAAAATCGAAAAAACTAAAAAAGTACATCACTAAAGTACTAGCACTCTTTGGCCGAATTTATTCAAAAGCTTCGAGGTATAAGCGACTTGTCTATCTAATTTAAATATAAAATTTCAATCTCTGAGGTTTTTTCGCTTATGAGAAATCTTGTTCACACAGAAAGACAGACAATTTTTAAGAGGTCCATTTTTTTAGAATTAGGGGTCCTCAAAACGTGTATTTCTGTTGAAATCTCGAAATTGAATTTTTCTGCGATCATAATACTTTCTTACTATATATTTCATATATGAGTAAGAGAAAGTAAAAAGGAGCCATATCTTTAAGAGAAAAATGCTCTATTTTCTTCCCAGAATATTTCATTAAACCTTGTCGACATTTCTAGAATTTGATGTCACTGATTCAGGGCAAAAAACTTTTGTCTTTGAGTTTTTTACAATATATCTTTTTATTAACATTACAACCATAGAAGAAGAAATTTTTAATCTTTTGAAAAAAATTATATTAAATATCGAAAAAGTCCTTAAATTCAGAATTTAAAAAAAAAAAGGAAATATTTACCAATATCGGGTGCGTTCGGTGTAGCTACAAGCATTTTTTTTAATCCTGGATGACGAATCAACAAATTTCCAATAAACGATAACAATATTAAAATATCTAATGTTGGAGCAATTAAAGATAACCGCGCAAATTTTTTGGCATATGCCGCAACTAATTGTTCAGGTAAATGTCTAAAAATAAAATAAATATACATTTAAAGAATCTACGGTTAAGAGAAAAAAAGAAAACTTACGATGAACTTAGAAATATATCTGTTAAATGAAACAATCTTGATTTAAATTTCGTATGAAAAATATCTTGATTAAACATTGTGTAGATTTTATCGTAAATTTTAGGGTATTCTCTGAAAATAAAAAAAATTATGTATACATATATGTTATATTTATTCAAAGTTTTTCAAAAATATAAGACCCATGCTCGATCCTTGGTTTGAATCCTGGAGGCACCAAATATCTCGCATATCTTTCTTATCTTATAATCTTAACCAAATAAAGGACATTGGGTGAAAACCACCGCCTATTTCAAACAAACATTAACCAGCCAGAGTATTTACGTTTATTAAAAGTTTTCTATCTCACGATTCAGCCGAAACATTAGCTTGAGCATCTTTAATAATGAACATTGGCTGCACTATTCTTTTATTCATTTTTATTTCTGAATATCCGCTCAAACATATACCCGCAGTACTTCATTCACGAAAGAAATCTATTTTCTAGTATTTGCTTTAATCTCCATAAGTGAAAGCCCCTTAACCTGAGTCGAGTAGTGCTTAGAGTTAGATATGATTATAAAATCAACGATACGATCTAAAATTGTTGTGGAACATTGAGCTCTATTTTTTAGCAGTTGGCCTAAATTTATTTCACGATCTCCCCACTCCCAAATTGCATTTTTGGTTTGGACTTTTTTTTATTTTTGAAAACACCCACTCAGTTTTGATTTGATGGTATAAGGGAAAAAAATATAAAGTAGGACAATTATGGAGAGTAAAATAGAAAAGTAAAATAGGAAGACAAAGTGATTTAAGATCAAGTCTCCTTAGAATGAACTTCATTCAGGTGAGAGGGGGAGGGAGGAATTAAGGGATTATGGAGATGACAAACGCGCGGAAAAAATTTTTATTTTGTAAAACTAGGCGGTCCAAAAGGAGTAAGGATTGATCTCCCCAACCCTCTAGGCCTGATTTATTATTAAATTTAAAGAAGAATTTGAAAATCGAATAAAATTTGACTATTTTTATTTTTTTTTTTTAATTCAAATTAAAATCTTTTTTAAAAACAAAAAAATTTGAATTGCAAGATAAAATTATGAATAGAGAAAAATTAAATAATTTTTTATTTAATTTATCCTGGCTGTAATTTTCTCCCTCTAGAAAAACAAAATTAACTGGACTGCCCAATATCCAATTGTTATCTTTTTTTTCAAAAGCCATTGTATAAAGTTTCTTGTTTTTGTATCTTTGGGAATCTGTTAAAAAGTTAAATTCAAAGAAAAGATAGTAAAAATGAAAAAAAAACTTACAAATTATATTTTTGAATTAAAAGGAACATTCCTTGAAGACCCAAAACACCAATAGCGCCTCCTTTAGAAAAAAATAAAAGAATATTTATTATTATAAAAATAATAATATAAAAATAAAATTCTCAGATGCTGAAAAAAACTTATAAAAAAAAAAATTTTATTCTCACCTAAATTCATCGAATCCATAAAAAAATCAGTAAGAAAAACTGGAAAAGTTAACAACGGAATGAATTTTTCAACAATAAGCAAAAGAAGCTGTCGCAATAATTCCGGGGAATAATTCCATCTTAAAAGATTTTTACATGTTTGTGTAATCAATTTGTTTAGAAGAACAGGTTTCGGTTTGAAATTTTTCTTTTCTGAAACATAAAATATATATATTCAAGCAGGTAGAAAAATAATTGTATGGTGTTTCTAATGATTGGTCTTATTCGTAATCTGTACACAACAATAAAATAGTAATAAATTTTTATATTTCAAAAAGAAAAACTGCGGCCGGGCCTGGAGAGAAGAGTGTCAATAAGTAAGGCCAAGCGCTGCTGGACCTTGGATAGGTGGCTTCTGAGAAAGTCGAGTGCTGAACGTCCGCCGGAAGCCATCGGTACTAATTTTTCCAAATATATGTATATTTAAAGTCAAAATGGCTTCAGAGAGAAAAAAAAAAACTGCGCTAGCCATCCGAGGACCGATCGTCTTCTCAAAGAATAATGTCAGTATGTAGACTCGTGGGGAGCAAATTTGATTGAAAAAATTTCTATATTTCATTTTAAAGCTTCACAGGTAAATATCTAAACTTTATCAACTTTTGGTGAAGGTCGATCCAATGAAAATGTCAATGTGCTGATATCAATTTTTCCTTTGTTATGATGTTATGTTGGAGGAATGATAAGGAAATATTGAATATAATTTCTCTTCCTTTTTGAAGATCTACTCCAGGAGAGGCAGTGGCAGCAAATAAATAGCTTTTGAATGCTTAATAAAAGACAAATTTTGAGACCTTTCGAAAAGATTTATTTGCTAATTTTCAGTCAAAATTGATTAGTCGTATAAGATCAAAGTTAAAATAATGTTCTTAAATGTTATATTTTGGCTAACTGTCATATCGATTACAAGCGTGAATGATCAAAGGCTATTTACTGCCACTGTCTTGTTCTTCTGGAGTCAATTTTGGACACAGCAACGATTTCTTCCATTATACACCATATAAAATGCAAATTTATACAAGGAAAATAAATATAAAAAATTGCAAAAAGCTTATTCTAATCACCATACAAAAAAAAGTTTATTTACACCCCCAAAAAAGAATTTTGGCTAGTGACCAAATTCTCGAATTTAGTACTCACTTCGAAGGCATAGGTTTGCTGAATATGTTTTTTCTGTATCTTCTTTTATCTCTTTTTTTATGGCAATCTTCTCAATAAATTTCAACAAATTTGCAATAAATTGATGATTCTGATTTTGATAGTTTTTAGTTAAAAGATTTATTAAATGCCAAGTGTAAAGTTCAACATCGGGATATTGTATATATTCTTCAAATTTTGATATCAATTCCAAATTGGATTTTTCATTGATTAACTTCTCTAAAATTGCCTGAAATTAAATAAATAAATAAATAAATATATGGGATGATTAAAGTAAAATAATTTTTTTTTTACCTTTAACCGATTAACGGGGAAATGAAATTTATCATTGTTTTCATATGGAAAAGAACCTTCAGCTGCTAAAATCTTCATTAGGGTGATCAGAGCTTGATTTTTAACTTGTTCGTTTCCCTTGCTTAATAAATGAAGAATTTTTTTTAAGCCATCCTCAAAGCAATCTTTTAACCATTTGTGAAAAATGCGTTCGTTTTCATTGGCTTAAAAAAAAATTAATTAGAACATATTATATTGCAAGTTCCAAATGCATAAACCTTTCTTCCCTGTACGTTTATCTTCCAAACTATATAGAAAGATTTTTATTGATATATATATATATATATATAGGAGAAAAACAAACCCTCTAACGCTGCTCTAAACTTAATTCTAATGAAAATCAGTCAAGATATTCTAGTAAATGGGTAAAACTCGTCTAGTAAAACAGAATGGTCTAAAGGATGACCAATTTTATCAGATTTCGGCTAAACTGGACTAATAATTTTTACTTCTCATCCAACAAATTCATTAGCATATAGGGTTTTTACATCCTTATCTCACTTCTAAAATATATAATTATTTTTTTTTTGTGCCCCTATTCAGTGTGAAAAATTATGAATCAGTACAAATTTCCGACTTTTTGGTTTCAGGTGTGTACTAAAAATATAATTTCAAGAGTGGCTGTTTTTTACTGAAAAAATCTTAGGTATTTTCTTCAATAACTACAATCAATGATATTGGAAATTTAACATAGTGTTTCTGAAAGAAATATATTTCAGATTGACCTCTTTTAGCTGCGAATATAACATGAGAAATATAAATTCTTTTAAATTTTGACTGATTTCTGATGAGTAGTTTTTGAAAAAAATCTAAATGACTTATAAAATCACATAATGTGAACTATAATTCCCGGACTTAGAATAGTGCAAAATATAAAATATGCTTCTCTCTTAATAGGCGAAGTTAGGAGCACAATATTTTTTTAATACTAAATGACTCGCAAGAAGTGATGTTATATTACATCTTATATAAAAAATTACCTTCT
>JAAAKE020141325.1:0-13433 GCA_010014785.2 Anisolabis maritima
ATCATTTAAGTTTCTTAAGTGAACAATTCAATTTTTTAAAATTAAAAATTATGTATATGTTACATAGGGGGGGCATAAGAATTTTAGAAAAGCTTAGGTGGGGCATGGCACAAAAAAGGTTGGGAAACACTGATATAGGCTAATCCATCTGTGAATTGAGACAGAGAGCTATATTACATTAGGATAATAAACCTTCTTACACATGATCAATACCTTTGGCAATTGAATATCCAGAAAACAGGGATATCATTGTCGTGATGGATATTGTTGAAAGATCAAGACCAGTCTACCGTTAAAATATATAACTTGTTAAAGTATTAACTTAGCCACAAGAATATATAAGTTCGTAATTGTAGCTACTCAAGTTTTCTTTAAAATAAAGTGATACAAAAAATTCAAAGGTTCCCCCCCCCCTCCCATGGGCTAGGGGTTAAAAATATTGATATTGTCAATAGGGATAACTTTAAAAGCCAAGGGGGGGGGGGGGGTTTGGATCCCAGGCATGATGAAAATTTATTTAAATTATTTGGATACCAATTGGTGTAAATATATATGCCTAGATAATCTGTATCGTAAAATAATAAATAATTGAATTATTTAAAGACAATATGGCCTCAGATTCTGGAAAACCTGAGAGGTTTTCAAATCTTTAAAATCCTTCATATAAAGAAAGAAAGGAAACCTCTATTTAAAATTAAGTTTTTGAGTTTAATAATTAATATTAATTTATTTATTGTACAGAAATATTGATATCTTGACTATCACCATATTCGATTTATCACGTTTTATAATTTGTTACTAAAATTGCATTTATTGCACTTCAAAATCGAATTAGCACAAGAATTGGCGTGACAGCGAAAGAATTTACTCCCAAGAAAATAGATGAAATAATCGTCTGTATTCGTGACCATAATAATCGAGGTATTCTTCTTAATTAAATCTTGCCCCCGTCTAAATGGCCTCATATGCCGAAAAAGATTTTCAAAAACATTATAAATAAATAAGAGGTAATCAACTCTACTCTCGTTATATTAAATCATCGAAAATATTATTCTTATTATTAACAAAACAAAAGCCGCCGCTCACAGATTGCTTGGTCGAGTTTAATTATGAATTCTCGTCTAATAAAACGTGACATTTTCTAATTAATTTCCCATCATCTCATCTGTCTTCGCTCCTTTTTCTTAGCTCTCTAGCCGCAAGTTAATAATTGTTTGTTTCCTTGAGGGAAATTCTCTCGTGGGGCGTTTTTAAAAAATGCCATTAGCGCCTTGAATATTTTAACGGGATACTACCCTTTTACGTTACGCCGTTTTAGTCATCCATAATGCATAGCGGGAGCCGTAATTAAGGGGAGGGAAGGGCGGATTCTTTGCTTCGGTGATTGTTATTGTTATAGTTCTTGTTTTGTTGTTGTTTTTTGTTCACTGACACAATTTATAAAAACATATTTATGAAAATTTTAAAATCTAATAAAGTTAAGTGCATAGACTTTTTAATTTTATAATAAAATGTAACCCTCTTAAGAGAGGTGACTTTTTAATATTCAACAAGAAATACAAACTCAGGCTCTCTTTCGAGTTTGACGAAAGCAATTCGTGTTTTTTAAAATTAATAAATATTAATAATTTTTATTTATAATAAGCGAATTTATTTTTTTTGTCTTCTCCACTCTTAGAGATAAGGAAGAGGAGAAGAGACAAGAGATTGGCCTGATACTTTTTGGAAGGTGCATCTTTGTCCTTAACTGTTTTAATGAAATAAGAATAGACAGATTATTTTGCGAGACCTTTTTTTTAAGACTCAGGGGACCCCAAAACGTGTATTTCCGTTGAAATCCCAACATCGATTTTCTTTTTGCGATCACAATACTTTCTCATTATATATTTCATATGAGGGTAATAGAAAGTATAAAGTGATTTTATTTCAATCTTTTCAGCACAGATATGCCCCCTTCAAAGAAAATTTTTGTGTAAAAGTGATTTACCATAGCCGAGAAACCTGAAGAAAGCCACAATCTGTGCTAAAACGTTGATAATATAAAGTAAAAGGAGTTGAATAAAATTATTTTTTTTCATAAAAGTCATTTTTAAATTGTTTAATAATAATAATAATCTCATTGAAAGATTTAAAAAATCATTGAAAACAGGAATTTTAAGATTTTTACGAATCTTTTTTCAGAAACCAAGTTTTTTTTTGTTTCTGTTGAAATTTATAAAAAAGTTTTTCAAAACATATTATATTTATTTTTTTTAATACCCTAATGTTATTTCGACTATTTAATGGGCCTCATTAAGATGCCCTCTACTGATATTTTAAATGTTCACCTTATCATTTCCCTTGGCTTCATAATAACTTGATTAAATATTTTTTTCATTAAAATTCTTTTAAAATAATTAAATTTACATAATTATATAACTGACAATTTGAAAAAAGGACCTTTACGTAAAGAAAAAAAATTAAATTAAAAATTATATAAGTGAATAGATTAAAAATTATTATCTAAGAAAAATCTTAGAGGTACGTATATTATGAACATTTAATTTAAATTCTTTAGACATTTGCATAAATGTTGACTTGCTTCAATTTGGAGGTTGCTTATGATCTCGTTAATTACAAAATTAATTAATTAAATGAGAAGCTATTAAAATGCCTCAGCAAATGTTAACATTCAATTATTCGGTACATTTATGGAGGGAGAAGAGAAGGAATTCCTTGGTCCATCTTCTGCCATTTCCTGAAATGGTCTAATTTAAAGAATAAAATGTTTTTTATAGAGCTTAAAAAAGCTTTCTTTCTTTGTTTGTGTTTTTCATGGATATTTTTATTTTAACCTAAGTAAAAGTGAATCGACATATTATATATTTAAAAGTTAGCTACAGGAAACAGGCAACTTTATACCTTAAATTAAGGAATAAATTTTTTAAATTAACTAAATATATTGAAACTTTTTCAAAGGTTTCGGGAAGGGATGTCTAACAGTATTTGCAAAAAGATATTTCAAATTTTTTTCATTAAGTGTTGCCTATCACAAATTTATTTATTGCCAGATAAATGTAATCTTAAAGTTGCCTTTATCATCTGATATTAATTTTTTGAAGCCCCTAACCTTTGGTGCAGAGGTAGAGGTCTTGCTTCACGTTCCAAGGGTCACTGATTCGCTTCTGGACCAAAGCGATAAAATTTATTTTATAACTACAAATTAATTTAAATAAATAATGAGTTGAAAGATGACGAAAAAGTTTTTTTTTTTTTATTTTTAAAGTTTTTTTTAAGATTCTCTATTCCAGCCATGTTTATTTATTTATATTAATGGATATTCAATTGGTTATTGTATCGATCCTAAACCTTTTAAAATTTTAAATTTTAATAATATCAACACATATAAGTTGGCCACTTACTCTCCTATTTAAAAATTTTTAATTATGAGCCTGTAATTAATCTTAAGAATTTTACCTAACCTAATTTAAGACTCCATATACACCTAGCCTATGTTTACAAAATTACAGACTATCTACCATTAATGTCCTTTTTAAAAATAATCTACTAAGTTTTGATATTTTTTTGAGATATAGACAAATAATAAAATAAAATAAATAATATAATAACAAAATTTTGTAAGATTAGTTTAACTATTTAAAAATTTTATGATTTTACTGCCATAATAAATCTATTTTGCCCTCTCCTCTGGCTGAGAAGTTAGAGATTTTGACAATGTGAATAAAAGTCAAGGAATGTGGCTTCAGATTCCAGGCAGTCCGATGAAAATTTATTTAAATCAATTGGATACTAAATGATATCAAATAAATATTCCTGGATAATATGTATCGTAATATAGTATATTATATATTCCTTAAAAGTCCCAATGGCACAAAACGCCCAAAAGATTACAATAAAAAAAAACTACTTTTTCCGTTTGATAATCGTTGAAACTCAATTCTACTTAAATGACCAAAAAAAAAAAAAATCCCACTATCATTCTTATCTGTCATGTACGTCACAGAGAGCACTAGCTTAATCCCGAATAGTGAAGGGATTCGTTTTTATTTTCTCCAATTTCCCTTTAGGGGATTTTGAAATAAATGATCGTTGCCTAGTTTTATTTTGTTAATCCACACAAAATGTGTTTTTGTGCAGGTGCCGGGTGTCGGGCACAACACCTACAAGGTCCGGTTTTAGTACAAGAACCTCCTCTACGACTTCGTTTAGCTCCACCCCACGGCGGGACACTCACCTGTCAAGCAATGGGCTCTCCTCCTCCAGAGCTTAGATGGTTGGATGCCACCCTCGCACCGGTGGTCCATCTCCATGGCATCAGGTCAGTCTCAACTCATCCTCCCCTCTAACATCATCCATCTGCAAGCAACGAGATACAAGATAAACTAAATGATATAAACGTCGCAAACCCTATCATATTAACTTGTCAAGAGATGTAATAAATCATTTAGGATGAGAAAGAAGAAAACCCACTTGTATTATTTATTTTTTTTTTATCTCTCTTGAGCTTTTTTTTCTTATATATATATTTTTTTTTATTTCAATCAAATTTTAATTTAATATCATATGAGCAAATTGAAAATAATATAGACAAGATATATTGGATCAAATAAATGAATAAGGGAATGTTATTCCCCAAGTCCTGTCAAGATCATTTTTTAGCATATTTGCACTCCTCCATAAGAGAGAGATAAATAAGGCTCTTATTCTTATATCTGGGTGTCATTCATAACCTGAAATTAGTCTCACAAAATTCATTAAATTTTCTATAAATACCGATTCTGACACTGCTGAGTTCCAAAATAAAAAATTTTCAAAGAGTACCTTTTAAAAGAACTTATACATATAAAATAATCGATATAGCCTGAAATATTAAAATATATAAACTAAGCAATATACAAAATTATTCTAACTTTTCTTTTAAAAAAAAAATGTTATCTTCTACAAGACTTTAGATCATTATTTAATACTTATAGTCAGGTTGAAACAGGTTGACTCAGAATCTCCAATCGTATGTGCCAGCAAATGACATATTGTTTTGTGGTCACTCTTAGGAGTAAATTTTTTGAAATAATGGTGGAGTAGGTTCCCTTTTTACTGTTAGTTGGATTAATTTTTGCTCTATTTTGGATTTGTCTTCAACTCAGAAGCTTTATTAGCTTTATGCGGCAAGCGAGAGATGTCTAAAATTTTTGACAATCAATTCCTTTTCAATTTTTTAATACATAATTATGATAAGACAAAAAATGCTAATGTTACTTTTAGCAATTTGTTGTTTTGTTTTTTTAAGTCTTTTTCGGCATCTGTGACTTCGTCCATATTTCTTTAAACAAATTGGTAGTCAATATAATTTAAATAAATTTTGTCGTTTGGGACGAGAAGCGAATCACAGACCTTTTTTTAGTATTTTATTTGACAATAAACTACTTCAAAGTGAGAGGTTTTAATTTATTGAACTTATTGACTCCCGATTGGAGTTTTTTTAATCGAGAGAGAATTTTTATGTGGCCTATTATACATGTTTATTGTATAGATTTGTTATTTAACTTTTCCTTTATATTAGTGTGGTTTAAGTGTGAATAATTTTTTAGTGATGAGTTATAAATGAAAATTTTTTTTAATTATATAAAATTTTTCACTGAAAAAATTTTCTCTGGCCAGATACCATTGTCTAACATGGTAACCATTTTCAAATTTTTATATTAAAAGTTTAAAATGTCAAAATCATTCTCCAAAAAAAAAAAATTTTTTTTCTAATAAATGTACACGAATGCATATATAAATTATTTGATAAAAAATTCATTTACTTTGTAGTGACTGCAATGGAGATGCAAGTCAGAGTTGATTCTATTTTGAAATATAAAAGCGAATACCTGGAACGTTATTTAAAAACATAAATTCGATTCATTTTTAGAGCGAAATATTTTTCATTTACACTTTCGATTTTTTCTCTATAGGCTCTCTTGTAGAGGATTCTGATTGATCGGTTTATTATCATATAAGTGTTCTCTCGCCCTTTCTAAATGTATGAATAAACTAAGGAGGCTAAAAAATGGTACATATACAGTTGAAACTCAATTATCCGTATTAATTGTGAATATGGATCGTCAAAATAATTAAAAATCCGGATAATCAAATACAAATTAAAAATATAGTAAAAAATGTCTGAGATAATGAATATCTATGTTCAATGAGACGACTATAATCTGGAATTGATTTAATTAATTTCATTAATTATTTTAGATAAAAATAAAAAATTTATCTAGGTCAAAAATTCTTTATATGTTTTGTTTATTCTAATAAATACTTTTTTTTATCTTATTTAAATGATCTCAGTGAATAATAAAATTTTCTTCTCTTAATTTCTTTCTTCCTCTATATAGTAGATCTATGTATAAAATAATAAATAAATTATATAAAAGGAAACGGGTTACAGCAAGAAAGAAAGACATTCAAACAAACTTTTCCTGTTCAAAAAGACAACTCAAAGGGTGGCAAAAGCGCGATGAATTCACTTGAAGATACCCGCCTCCCTCATCCTTTTTTTTTTTTTTTTTTTTTCATTCTTTGCCCCCGTCCTTTTGCCCTTCGCTTTAGTTCTTCAAAAAAAATACTGCTGCTATGTTTAATCTTACTCTGGCTTGCCTATAAAACGATCGCGCTTTACTCCTTCCTTTAGCCCTTAAAGGAGAGGCTGGCGTGTTTTAGGAGCCCTCACGTACCACCCATCCCCAGAGGGATAGTAAAACATCTCATGAGGTAAACCCAAAAGGTGAGAGCCCCTATTTTTTTGTTCGATTCTCAGCATTTGAACTAATGGAAGATGAATCTTGAAAACAAAAGGAATAGGAGGAGGAGAGGGCGAGGGTGAAAGAAATGGGGATTGCGGATAAAGAAAAATAAATAAAAGAATGAATCAAATTGTTTTTGAACTGGGCGTTTTAGCGTTTTTTTTTTCTTGGAAGCAATAGATTATATTTAGATAAAAATATTTTAGAAAAATATTATAAAGATCAAAGAAGATATGTAATAAGGAAGAGGATTATTAAAAAGATAGGGTCTAGCTTTAATCAATTAAAGGAGATAAATTTATCATTTCCTCTTCCTATTTGAATTCATTTACATCTAAAAGTATTAGAAGAAATATAAAGAATATCTTAGTTGAATAACAGGGAAGTATTGATGTACCTATATTTATACGAATTTATAGATATTTATTTTGAATGAGTAAATACTATATTGTCTGAATATATTTATATTAAAATATCCCAAAATATCCCTTAATTAAATGAAAGATGACGATTAGAGAAGATCTGGAGAAAAGCCGTAGTTTTTTTAAGGAAATAAAGACAAAACAAAGACTTCTTTCTGCCTAAAATTCTTTAATATTACCTTGTCAACATATCGGGGACTAAGTGTCACAAAGTTATTTTTTGCCTTCTTCAATTGTTAGGTTGGTATATGTATATTTTATAATATACTCAATATTGTCCTTTTCCAAAGGAAAAAAAACTCTGTCCCTTGGTACATAGTTAGAGGTCTGGCTTATGGTACGTCAGTGTTCGCTTCCCGTCTTGAGCGACAAAAATGAATTTAAATTATATTGGCTACCAATTAATTTAAATAAATAAGAACGGGGTCTAAATGCCGAAAAGACAAAAAAAAAAAAAAGATCTCAAGTGATTCTCTCTGATGGTGGTCAGCGACAATTTTCAGTATATTATTAAATATACAGATAACAAACTAATAGGAGCGAAGAAGATAAAAATAATTTTGTTAACAACCTTGTTCTGGTAATATTTAATAAAGAATTTTGGGCCGAAAGAAGTTTTTGTTTTGTCTTCATTTTCTTTATAAAAATTAGATTAAAAAATAAAAGTTTTTTTAATAAATAACTCCCAAATGAACAGGTATCAAGTTGACTAATTATTATTAAGTTATTTTAAAGAATTTTTGATACTTGATCATCTATCCCTTTGTAAAAAAAATTCTTAACTTATTTTTTATCTGGACGTAGTCAAGTCCCATTTTTCTCATTAATAATAAACATTGATTATGATAAAGCTCCCCTAATGGTTGACTTCCTCTCCTTACAATTCTGATCTACAAACAACCATCTATTTCATCTTGAAGTTGTATACAATTCTGTTCAGGGGTTCTAGAGATAAGTAAACTTTACAGACAAATACTTTATGGGTACATCCTGAAAGGGAGTGTTTATGCAAAATTATTATGAGATGAGATCATCAGTAACATTTTTATTTTTTTTAAGTCATAAAGGGGAAGAGGTTTAATCTCAAAGTCTATGATAATAGTCTAATTTGCCGAAAAACTTTACATTGAGGCTCCTGAAATTTAAAGAAATTTTTAGGATCAAATATTCGGGTAGATGGATAAAAAGGGAATATATTGTTAGTATTATCTACGATAACTAATATCTCTCTCTCTATAAACGATTTATATCTTTCTAAAATTGTGCCTTGAAGACGAATATTTTTTGTATAAAATTTATGAGAATAATATTTTTTTTTATACTGTATATTCAAAGTAAACAAATATTTTTGCAATATACGTATTTTTCTCCGTTTTGTGGGTTTCCTTGCAAATTGAATAAGGATCCATTATTTATTTTTTTCATCATTTATACAATAAATTGTGAACCGATATTATAATAAAAATATTTTTTTTTTTGTTAAATTGATGTTTATTCAAAGGCAATTCATAAATTGGACAACATACTTATAAAAAAGTTAGAAAAAAAAGTTGAAAAATGATAAGTGAATTTATATAAATTGCTTAATAATCAAATAGTGGCAACCTAGTTTTAAATTTTTTTTCCTTTTTGTTTTATTTATTTAAATTTCAGAAATCCAAATATATATGGGCATTAACCTTTCCACAGATAATAAAAGAATGAAAGGTGAAATTTTAAAAAGGTTTAAAAATAATATATGCACCTGAGTAAATTTAATCTTGCTTTTTATTAATAGGTAGGACTTTTAGCCAATGAAAGAATATTTAGCTTAATATTGTTTTAATGTAAATATTTTGATGCCAGTGGAATGACATCATCTTCATTACAATAACGTTTGTTTTGCAAATCGTCATCAATTCCATCCAATATATAAAAATTTTATTTGATTATAGAATTTGTGTAGATGGATGAACCTACGTTTATATATTGGATGGAATTAATGACGATTCACAAAACAACGGTTAATTGTACTGAAGATGATGTCATTCCACTTACATTCAAATATTATATTTATTATTATTTATTAGTATTCTCAAAATTTTCTTTGGCTGAAAGTCCTACCTGTTAACAATTTCTTAATGGCCATCTTCAATAAATTAATCCTGATTATCATAGTAGAGAAATATTTAGAACTTTAGAATTAAATGGAAAGTGAAGGGTTTTTCAAAGTTGGCTGTTTATTTTTTTTCTTCTAACGATTATTTACAAATTCTTTTGCAAGAGGCAGAACAGAATATAGGTTAAAGTTTTCTAATCAAAAATAAATCCCGATTTACGGAAAATAGTTGCTTTGAGCTGGGAAAAGTTTAAAAACAAATTGCTTGAAAAAACATCTCTATTCCTCTCTTTGAATCAGTGGATGTTTCTGAGTATAGAATTAATATAGCTACTGAAAAAGTCAAAACATTTTTTTTTTGAAATTTTAAAATTTCACTGGTATATAGGAGATGGGTTCTCTGAGATACTAAAGCCAAGTTGACTAAGATGCTAGTCTTTTCCTTCCTTCCTTATCAAGCATTAGCCGTTTTTATGCCGATCCCTAATTAAGGGAACAAAATAATGGATAATGAGCCTTTTCATGGACTCTCACTGCTTGTTAAATTTTCAATTCTTTAGCAATACAAAAAATATACAAAATGAATTAATAGTCTAATTATTCGACAAATAAAATAAATTTACAAATCGATGCTTGGGGTGGAGGACTCTCAATAATAATACTTCATTTAAATAAAATGTTTTTTTTAATGGGTTCATCTCCTTTAAATATTAAAAATAAAATCCTTCAACTTAAAGAATAACATTCTAAGATATTTTAATGAAAATATCCAGCTGACGAAAAGATATTTTTTAATATAACAGCATTAGTCATGTATGCTTCAATAAATGTGCATAGTCTTTTATTGAAAATCTAATTAAATTTTGTATTATTTAGCATGGAGGATCTCATATTTTCCCTGATTACAAAATGGAAACTAATATTCAACAAAAGCGATCGCACAAATCAACTAATTTTGTTTCCATAATCCATGCATATGCATATATGCTAACATTAGATTTTAACCAAAAGGTCAATAAAATGGAAAAAAGTACTTTGGAATTTATGGATTGATTGGAAATAAAAAAATGGAGAGTGGGGGATGGAAATAAATCGTAATTAATTATAAAAATTGTCCTTTCTTTTTTTTATAAACACATAAATATTTAAATTTAAAATACCTACAGTATACTATGATCATTTTCATAAATATACTCATATATTAATTTCTAAAATTTAAAAAATTCAATATATATTTTAAATGAATTATTTTTATTAATATTAATAAACCTCTCACCCCAGTTTTGAGGCAATTAAACTTTTTAACGTGAATATCTCCTAAAAATGGGATTGTATTACAGAAAAAACGATGTTTTCATATTATACTTAACATTTTCTTGTTGTAGCTCAAAAACTATCATTTACACCCGAAGTCAAATTATATCACAAGATAGGCAGAGAATAAAAAAATTTATTTCGCCCAAAATGGATTGTGAAACCAAGTGGGAGCCCGTTACAATTTTGTGCTTTTTTCACAGCTTCTGGAAACTTTCACGGACTGACTCAGTGAAGCTACCTACCCATGTCGTCTAATTCGAAATTCCTGACCATAATATATAATAATAATCTATAGATTTAATTTATAAAACATAGTTTTGAGTTGTTCTTATGAAGTTGTATTGAGTTGGTTGAAAATAAAAAAAATTTTAAAAAGGACAAGTAGAAATCCAGAAACCATATAAAGTTGGAAAGAGCGTCCTCATTCACTGATGACAGTGAACGTCCTAGCCTCACTGAGTCAGTAATTATATTGAGTAAAAGCTTAGAGACCTAGAGAGGTATTCACGTTGTCTGTCCACACACACAGAATTGTTTTTATATTTAGTTTTTGGGCTTAAGCCATTAGACTCTAAACTACATGAAAATATTAATTATTATCGACGGAGGTTTTTTCTCCCGCTTGTTCTATGAGACCTCCTTTCGAGATAACCTTCTTTAACATCAGGGAGGGGAGGTATCTTGTCTCATTCCAGACAACTTAACAAAATCTCCTTTGAACAAAATTAAGCTTCTTTTTTAAACCCTAAAACTGTATTATTAAAATTTTTATGTGAATCTAATATATTGCCCGCAACCGCTTACTGATTTAAATATGCTAATAATATTGTCTATTTATTTTTATCTAAAACCTTCATAGGCCTATATTTTTGAAATCAATTTAAAATAAGATTTTAAATCTGTCATTTATATTCATATTACGTATAAAGATTCCTACCCTTTTTACTTTTTTCCAATCTTATTTCTTAAAAGTTTTTGCAGATATCTGTTTATATTTATTTAACATTCATTTATTTACTCTCTTATAATAAAATTGAATGAATTATTGGAAATAGTCAATAAAATAAAAGTAATTTTATTGACAATATCCCTTTAGTTGATGTAGTAGGAATTCTCTACGAGTGAAGTAAAAAAAAACGTCGATATTCAATTTCCTTACTTCCTTTTTCAATGTTAAATTTTATATAATAATATAAAAATAGTCTATTGAAAAAATGTTAGTAAATTTTCGATCCAATTTAGATATTCAAATATGAATTTGCAGATGTTTCGCAATCATTAATCAGCATCATTAAGAATAATTCAGTTGAACATGAAATTATATACTTTTGACAGGCTCCATTTTACTTTCTAGTTATTGTTCTATTTAAAATTCCCTGTAATTAGTTTGCTAATGTTTGATAATAAATTGAATAATTCTGTCATGTTGGGTTGTGATTCTGGAGGAAGAAAAAATGTACGCATCAAAACATGTTGGGCGTTTATTGTTCATGGTAATTAATCACAAGGTTTTGAAATTGAAAGAAATTTCTTTTTTTTTTTAATTACTCCAATCTTTTACAAGATTCTAAAGCTTTGATTCGAATGCTATTTTGACGTTATTTTTTAAAATTTATTATTAATTATTATTATTTGTTAAATTTTTTTTTAATTAAAAATACCCACCTAAGTAAAATTCTATACTAATTAACTTTTATATTTAATAAATCATAATAACAATATTTTAAATGCGCTTACCTCTTGAATTGTTGATATCAATATTTCAACCTACGGAGTTAGAATAGGAAAAAAAATTTGCAAATTCAGACCAAAATTTTAATTTTTTTTTATCCTCTCAAAAAAGGGACAATCAAAAAAATGATTTTTGTTTCACCAAATGGAGAAACAAAAGATCTTCAGTTATGATAGCCATTCAGATCAATGAAAGTTTAAAATATATTTATAATATAGAAAATAATATGAAAAAAAAATTATATGATTTAAAAAATTTCAAATAACTTATTATAATTGCCAATTTTTATGAGATTTACTTTATGGAATTTTAGTTTGTGAAAAAGCCAATTTTATTTCTAATTGGTCTTATTAATTAATGGTTGATCAAAGTAATGCAAAATCTTCCTAAATGTGGATTTACATTTATCGTGTTTAGAATATAAAATTATTTATTCCCATAAATTTTATTAACCTCATAAAATGTTGTTCAAGTAATAAAGTGATTACATTAGTACTCTAGGTAGGGAGCACTAATTTTCTCGTCTTTAACAAACTAGGTCATTAGGGCCCCTGTATCGGCTGATAAGTTTAATGTATCGTCATTGGAATAAACTTTCACTCACTCAGCTATAGAGAAATAAAACAATTATTTTCAACAATTAATTTTTTTTTTGTTTATTATTAAAGCTCATTCCTAGAGTAGAAATAAGATTTATAATCAACATTTTCAATTATGGAAAAATATGTTTATAGCAAAAATTTGTAAAACAAATCAGCAAATAATATAATTTCCCATCTGTAGCATTATTATTATATTATTATTACCTATATAGCATGGGGTACATAAATTAGTCCGGGTTTGGTTGTTGGAAGGTAGGCAGTCCGAAAAAGAACAACACACTAATAGATTGTTTCCCCATATGGTAAATCTCCCTAAAAATAAAAAATTGAGCATGCGAAGTCCGTTCTAGAGATCTGGAGCAATTAATCGAAAAGATCCATTAGTGAGGGAGTTAGTCTTTTGGGTTGTCTATCTTCCTGCAAGCAAAAACGAAGGAATTTATGCACCTAATGATAACAAAAAAATTTAATGTA
>JAAAKE020141347.1:0-32467 GCA_010014785.2 Anisolabis maritima
TAATCCCGAAGAAGAACGTGAATGACGTTCGAAACATTGTCAATAATTATTTGATGGTATTTAAATGTGAATATATTCTATTTATCTAAAAAAAAAAATTAGTCCTATTTAAGAATCATATCAATTAGCCAAATTTTTGACAAAGACATTTAAAGTTGGTAAATTTCTTCCAAAGAAATCCATGATATTTATTTATTTTTATTTTTTTTATTTTATTCCTATTAAGGGCTTAGAAAAGTTTTTAATAAAAAACATCTTTTTAATACAAGTTTGAGTTCATTTTGGTGATTATCTTATTTTCCCCTCATCTTAAATATCTCTTTTCCCCTGCCTCTACCACCACTTTTGTGAAGAGTTAATGAAATTAATATTTAATTTAAAAAAAAAAAAGGAAAATAGTAAGGTTTAAGTTAAAAAAAAGATTTAACTATAAATAATGAGTGAGGGTTTAGCAAAAGTTGTGGCTCTGCTTGTAGCTGTAAATAATAAAACATATCACGGTCCACTTGATCGGCATCAATCCGTGAAAACCGATGTTTGTTTTAGTTCATATATAATACCAGGTCAGATTTACCAAAAAAGGGAAATAAATTTTGAATATTTATTTAAAGCTTCCTTATTTATCTTCAATATTTTTACCAATCTCCCCAATCAGTAGATCATCCGAGGGCTAAGGGGGATAAAGTTCCCCGAAAGACCATAAAATAATATATAATGAATCTCTTTTTATTCTTTCATTTCCTATAACGCCCAAAAGGTGATATATAGAGAAGTTGATTAATCGCATAGATTGCGAAAATTATATATTAGAAAAATAAAATCTTGAATTAAATTAGCCGTCTTCCTCCAAAATCTAAATTTTAATATAACACCCAAACATAATCTGTTTAAGGGATTCTCTGATAACAATAATTTTATTTTTCTACTAAATTTTAATTTAGTGTAAGGAAAGTATTGCAATCGTCCAAAAATTAGATCGAGATTTTCATTGTTCTTTGGACCTACTGATTCCTAACATACCATATTTCGATTTAAGACTGTCTGTGAGTATGTTTGTTAACGATAATTCGAGGACACTAATGTAGATCAACCAAATGTGACATATGTGCATTTCATAGATCCCAATCAACTTTTAGATTATTTCGGGTAAACGGAGGTGGTACTTTACCTGAAACATATTTCTAAAAACCGTGATAACATCTATATATGTGTATATGAGAAAGTCGAGAGAAAGCCACTCCCAATTTATTTTGTAAATCAATTATTCAAAGATTTAAAAAAAAAATAATAATGATAACTTATATTTTAATTTTAATAAAAATTATAGTAAAATTATTACATATTATTTTTGAAATTAAAAAATAAATTATGAAAAAATTATAAAAGGTGGGTGATCTTTAAAGAATTTATTATGAATTATATTATAATTGTTTTTCAAAATTATTTTTGGGAAGAATATAATACATGTATATATTGATTATTTATTTATTTATTTATTTATTTTTATTTTTTATTTTTTTTTTTGAAAGAATGGTGAAGATAAATAGGTTCTAAATGAAATTTTGAATAAAAGGTCTAGTTTCTATTTAAAATATTCTTAAATTAAATAAAAATGCGATTAATTAACTGCCCCCTAAATGTCATACTTTGGGTGTTGAAGGAAAAAAGTAATAAAGAGAGTGAAAAAAGATTATATATTATAATTCTTTAATTATTAATCATTTGGAATTTTTGTAGTAATTAATTTACAAATTAATAATAGAATAGAAATTTTTTCTACCAATGAATCATTTAAAATATAGCCTTATATTTATTTATACCATTAGTATCAATATTATAGGGAATACCCCTTAGAACCTTAAGAATGGAAAATAAGAATTCTTGAAAATAATTTCCTTAAGAAGATATTCAAGCAAGGTCAAGCATAAAGGAAATGTGATATCATTTTCTACTTAAAGAAACTGAATAAACGCAAATTATTTTTCAAATATACGTTTAATTAAAAAAAAATACATTTTATATTTTTACTTTCTCTTACCTATATATGTAATATATGTGAGAAAGTATTTCGATCGCAAAAAAATCGACGGAATTCAACGGAAATACACGTTTTGAGGTTCCCTACGTCCAAAAAATGGGTCTCGCAAAATGGTCTGACTGCTTGCCTATCTATCAGTCTCTCTCTCTCTCTCTCTCTGTATGAGTGTGTGTGTGTGTGTGTGTGAACAATATTTCTCAAAAAAACGAAGCTGAAATTTTATATTTAAGCTAAATACCTCGAAGCCTTTGAATAAAATCAGCCAAAAAGACTACTTTATTGATGTACTTTCTTAGATTTTTTCAATTTTCTCAAAATTCGCTCTATAACGATTTTGATTAAAATTTATAAATCAATTAGATGATCTTTGAAATGATTTGTTTGGGGTCCACTTTGCTCTTGTACGTTTTTAAGTTTTTTGTAATTTTCCCTTAAACTCTCCTAACCATTTTGATTAAATTGGCTTTACATATAATAAATTAGAAAATCATTAGGACATATTAATCATTTTCCACCTCCAAATAGTGTGGGGACCCAAATTTATGGTTTTAAGAATCCCATAGGACAACTTGTTGCCATGGTAATAAAATATAAATTATTTTGCCTATGTTTATTAATAAACGAGATTTAATTGTCAATTTAATTTCCTTACCTTAGGTAAAAGAAAGTTGTGTGCGCAAAAAAATCGGTGTCGAGATTTCAACGGAAATACACGTTTTGAGGTCCCTTGAGTCTAAAAAAAATGGTCCGTCTGTGTGTCTGTCTCTGAACAAGATTTCCCAAAAACGAAAAAACGTACGAGGCTGAAATTTTATACTTAAGCTAGGTACCCATTAATTTAATTTCCTTTATATTAGAGAGTTATGGAAAAGTAAAAATTTATTGAGCAATAAATATGTGATTTAAAGTTTATGAGTGATGAGTTTTCATATTGTAGATTTTATTTTAGAGTTGATTATTTTGGCAGGCAGAGAGAATTTAATAATAGTTATTATTATTATACATAAATGTATTTTAAAAAAAATTTAATTACTCTTATTTACAAAATTCACTATTAAAATAATATAATATATAAAGATTTTCTCTTTAATTTCCTAAACACATCATTTAATATAAAATTTTTGAAATATATTATTTTTTAGTTTCCCCTCTTTCT
Organism: Anisolabis maritima; assembly: GCA_010014785.2. Lineage (NCBI taxonomy): Eukaryota > Metazoa > Arthropoda > Insecta > Dermaptera > Anisolabididae > Anisolabis > Anisolabis maritima. Next base: position 3,195 of record JAAAKE020141347.1, read on the forward strand.
CTTTTTTGTTTATATTTATCAATAAAGAAAAAATTAAAATTCCATGTGAAAAATGACTAATTAAAGAATTTACACGAAGCTTAAGGTTCAGGTGAGCCCAATTGAGGGACGGTTATAAGGCTCCTGCCCCCTCCAAGATACTCCAACTCCAACCACCTGCCCACCTGCTCTCTTTATTTCCTTTCAGTTAGTCAGATGGCATCAAATCGACACTTTTTTATTTTATTTTTTATTTCAACCGATTTTAAGACATTTAAAAGACGAAATTTGACATTAATTTTTCCATTCTATTGTGGAAACAGATTTTAAAATTATTTTAATAGGAATTTCCAAAAAAATAAATTGAACAAAAACTTTTTAAATATATACTAATTAAACTAAATGATGATTTGAGTTTAATTTTTTTTCTTTAATTAAAAAAAAAAATTATTTTATATAATTATATAATATGTTTAATAAAAATTTCAAAATAATAATTATAAGTTTGTCAAGTTCGATAAAATTTTATAAATCATACCTTTTAGACATTGACATTGGATTGGGAAGAAATAGAGTTCATGATTAAACTTATATTGATTATATTGCATATTTTCGTTACATTATTTATATGTTTTTTAATTAGAAATTAAAAATTTATTAGTAAATTAATGTAATTTTTTGTTTTTACAATTTACAAATTTTAAAATAGTGGCAGGTGGATGGATAATCCAGTCAGGTAATAAAGAAAAACGTTACCTCGACGTTTCAGACATAGGTCAAATACCCCTTAGCAGTAATAGTATGCCAACATTTTACACAGGTGTTTTGTCTTTTAAAAATAATAATAAATGATATATCGTAATTATGGACGTATACAAAATTTTCTTTTCTTTTAATATAATTAAATATTTTATATTTATGGAGAAGAAGAAAAATTGTCAATAGAATATACAGTATTTATAAAATATAATTTATTATTATTTTTAGATAACAAAATACACATTGTAATAAGTTGACAAATCATTCTGAGAAGGGGTATGAATTGTGCTCGAAACGTTAACACATATTATAAACCTTTTTATATTTATACTTTGGCTACATATAAAAATTATAAAATATTTATATATTTTTATAATAAATAAATATATTTTATATTTAATCTAATTAATATACCTATATGTCCAAAATGGCTTCCCTGCCGAAAAACAAATTTATAAACAAATTATACCTATATATATATTTTTTATTTTTATCAAAGAATTATTCAATTTTTTTTTCACTAAAGGCAAGGAAAGAACAGAAAAGTAAAGTCGAAAAATTTCACTATTATATATTAAAAAAAATTACTTTTTTTTATTTTTGGAAAAGTTTTATTTTTATTTAGAGGAATTATTGACGATTTTTTCTAGAAGCAAAACTAAAAATTAAAATATTATTTAGTGTTATTGTTCAAATTATATGTAAGAAAATTTCAAGATTTTAAAGATCTTGGAAAGGAGAGGCAACGCACAAAGAGAAATTCACCCTTTCGTCAAACAAAATTTTGAAGTAAAGCTCTTAGTACTAAAATTATAAAATAAATAAATAGGTATTATTTAGATTACAAAACAAAGTGGAGGGAGGTCGTCCATAAAAGACAATTTTGGAAGATCGCATTATTCATTTATTATCTTCTACATTTTTCCCTGTCTCTTGGAGTAAATGTAGAGGTATCGCTTCCAATGATCAGTGGTTCGATTCTCACCCTGAGCGATATTATTTATTAAAATTATAATGGTAACCAATATAATTTAAATAAATATGTTCTCAGATGCCCAAAAAGACTGATGATAATAATACTAAATATTTGATAATGTAGTAGATAAAGTTTTTGTTATTCATCGTAATCATCATTAGCGCCTGAGGATGTAATTAATTCATTAAACTTAGTAAAGAGATTTTTTGAATTAGGGTAATAATATCACTGAATAGATATGCACCTTTATTAAATAAATTATTTATCAAATTATCACTGCTCTAACATTAAGAATGAGTGGGGAGTTTTAAAAAAATAATAGAAAAATGAATAATTTTTTTAGTTAAATTAAAAGGTTTTTAGGTATAGAGATGGTGGATCATGCCTCTAGTTAACCTATCATTACGACCAATCTATCTTGTTTGACCATGAAAGGAGGAAGCCCTCTTAGCTACCGGCAAGTGGTTATTTATTTTTTATTGAATTCAAAAGAGAAAGAGGGAGAAGAATAAAACTCGAACCCGAACCCAGAGTGATATATCTTCATTCGGTTTTCAAGCTTTATTCTTAATTAATTAAAATGAAATAATACATGAAATTCTCCTTACGTCATTGTCCTCAAGATATGCGTAGACATCAAGTTTATCGAGACGAATTGTTCCTTGAAAGGGGTAAATAAGGGTTCCCTGAGGAATACGAGCGTTACTCCACACGTGGACACGGCTTTCTGTCATTCGTTTTCGTTCAGGAGCCGAAAGTACCAAAGAGAACTCTTGAGGAATAAGCACGCAAGTTTCCATTTTTATAGAATCAATATTCTCCTTGTATTATTAATAAATAAAGCTGAATTATTAAGAAGAAAGCATAGCACGTAAACACAGGCAGCGAGGCATTAGCTGCTGAAGAAGCGCTTTGGGGAAGGAACTTTCTCAGCCGGGCTCTGCCACTGAACTAAAATGCTTGATGTCTTGAGGCCAGGGCCGTGCTGAAGAAAAGCAAAGCACGTGGGCATCAAGGAGGCCCCCCACCACTTGATCCCCACCAAAAACAGAAGGAAAAAAAACAAACACCTCACACAAGATCGGCTGTCGGAATTTAAACGCCTCTAAAAACAATATCAAGAGCTCCTCCCATGATTTCTATGGGCTTCAAGGTCGATGGCGCCTGACTAGCAGGCGGAGCCAACTTCATGTGCTAGACATGCGTTAAAGTCTCTTGATATTTTAGTTGGGGATGGAAGTTATTATTGATTCTATTAAAACAAATTTTAATTTATTCCCAGTATTAAAAAATTGAAATTTTATAATTTTTTTAAAAAATAAATTCAGATTTAACCTAGTTATTTGTTTAATTTTTTTTAATTTCATTAAATAATATTGTACGATATTATCTTTCAAAATTTTCATTTACATTAATTTACTTTATTTCTTCCTTTAAATTATTTTTATGAAAATAACATAACGTTCTATTTTGAAAAATGAAAAGATTTTTCATGCTTTAGTGTTTTAATACGTACTAAATATATACATATATATATATATATATATAAAGACGAAGATGTTAATAATTATTTCCTTTGATTAAATTAATAAAATTATTATTATTTTATTCAACTGTCAAACAAGTAAACGGGAAATTTCCTAGGACCCATAGTCCAATTCCAATAATTAATTAATTTCACCTAATTAACACTTAATAGACCTCGAGTGTTGTCATTATTTTAAGATTCTTCTTCAAAAATCGTCCTATGCCGATTATTAGTCTCAATCCGTTCTTGGTGTCTGCTTGGACTCTTTCAACACTTGCCAAAATAATATATTGGAAAAGAATACAATTTTTTATTTAGTTAAAATGTCAATTACTAACTAGTATAGAATCAGTCAATTTTAATTTTATATCCAGGAAGAAATTTTGTTATGAAATTGAGTTTTATTTTGCGAAGTGTTCTACTATTTGAAGTTGGCTGGGTTTTAATTTCGCGTAGACTTCTTCAGGCGGACTTGAAGCACTGACAGTTCTTAGAGGCGGAGCCAAGATGCTTCTCTTAGCCAATGCTGTGGGTTCCCCCACCCTGTTGTTTACGGTCCGTCAACCAATAGAAAGCTGAGTCTAACTAATAGCACAAATCATAATATTACGGTGATGTAATAAAGAGAACAGTGCATTAACTTGAATGGATGCTTGGCTACTGAAGATGTGTATCATTAAATGTAATCTAGAGGGCCCCCGGGGCGCATTCTTTTTGGCGCCCACGGCTTGTAATTAAAATTAGTTCGCGACAAAAGCTACTGGGTTTTAATGGAATTTCATTTCAGTTGAAGAGATTTTAAGAGGCCGTGTAATCTATTAAAGATTCAGTAAAATTTATAAATAAAAAAAATTCGATTATTACACTTAATATTCATAGGTTTTAAAATATTATAAATTTATTTTAAATTTTTAAATTGAGATTATGGATTAGAATTTTTTATGAATTGCATTTGAAGTAAAAGTAAGAAATAAAATTCTTTTCAATTAATGTTAATAGTATTTAGTTTTTATTTTTATTTCAGAGTTATACAGGGACTAAATTAAAATATTAAGATAGGGGAGAAGTATAAACGCTAAAAATGATAACAAAATTTTAGCTCGTTAAAAAAAGAAATATTATAATTATAATTTTGCCATCTTAATCAAAAGTTTTAAGGGTACTGGTCAAAAATGACCATTAAAACTTGCTATTCGCCAATTGGCTAAATGTTAATTTTTAATTTATTTTGAATTTTTTTAACAGATCTTATTTTTCCATTTAGTACAAAATTTGCCAACTATAGTTGACGACGGGGTAAGAGGCTTCCTCCAAGAGTCTATCCTCCAGGTCACCAGCTTAAAATTGGGATCCATTTGGCAAAAGAAGGGTGTATTTTTTCCATAAAAAAATGTCGAACGATTTAAAAATTCTGGCAAAATTTTATTTTTACTTCTCGTGAACGTAGTATAGGGAAAGTATTGTAATCCTCCAAATATTCGATCTTGAGATTTTGAGTGTTCTTGACATTTTGGACCTCATTGAGTCCATTTTTCGAATTATGTCTGTCTCTGTGTATTTTCGTTAACACGATAATTCGAGCACACCAATTTTACATACATACATTTTTACATTTGGCCTATTTCCGGTAACCGCTAACCTGAAACTTTTTCCTAAAAATCGTGATAAACATGATTTCATGTGATGAGTAAAATGTTGTAAAGAAACATTATATCAAAATCAGAGACTGCTGTTAAAATTTGGCTTCTTTACGAAAAACGGAACCTAGTACTTTACTTGAAACTTTTTTTCTAAAAATCATGGTAATTCACCTTTATATGTGTATTCGAGAAAGTCGAGGGGAGGCTACTCCCGATTTTTTAACCAAGACACTTAAAGTTGGCCAATTTAATCCAACAAAGTTCAAGATGAGACAATCTATTATTTTATAAAAACGTAAATATTAAGTTGGAATTTTTTCCCCACACTTCTAAAAAAAAGACTTAGCTATGGTCCTGGATTCCTCATTAAGTCCTATGCATATGCATATACTGAAGGCCTACATATCTTTTGAATACCATGGGTTGCAGAAATTCGTTCCTGGTTGGTTGCTGGAAGGTAATCAGCCCAAATGATCAATTCACGAATGTTTTTTTGAATAATTGCTCCAGAGCTCTTATTGAGCTTATTTATTAATTTTCAGGTTGATTTAAAAACTACGCATGCGTAGTCTAGAAGATCTCTGGAGCAATTAATCAAAAATTATATTAGCGAATTGGTCATTTCGATTACCTAATGTCCAGCAATCAAAAACGAACGAATTTATGGCCCCATAGTATATTATTTTTCTAATAAATTATTTTCTATTATTTCCTCATCAGTAGCTTAAGGGAGTGACAGAGGGTGCTGACTCCATAAATAAGGCTAAAATGCAAAGGAAGATAAAGTGAAGTTTGAAAAAAGAAAAAATGAAATACGAAAATTCTTACCAAACATTTTTAATAGATAAATCGTGAAATTTTAGGATCAGAACAGCTGATCTTGACATCTAACTCTCAGGAAACCAACATAAATTCCCAAATGGTTGTCCAGTAATATAATGGACTAATGTTCTTAAGAAGTTCATAAGAGAAGACTACTACTGGCAAGAAATTCTACTGAATGGCAGTTGAAAATGTCATCATTCGTTCTTAGGTATGTAAAATAAATAGAACATAAAATAAATAAATCAATTGTGCAATAAAATGTTAACCAAAAATAACTTAGTGTATCAGAACCAACACCAATAATAAGACGAAAATGTGGTCAAACCATGAATCAATGAATTCAAAGAAGGTAGGTTTGGTTTTAATATAAATCTAAATTTACTCAATAAAAATCTGGTTTTAGAAATAAAATTCCTCAATACAAAACAACTTTTAATTGAATAAAAAATAAGAAAGACAAAATTATAATGATAATTTTTTAATTGAAATAATTTAAATGTTAAAAAAAGTTTATGAAACTTGCAAAAATTAAATGATGAATCGTTGCGTGATGGCCAGGTTGTGATATATTGTAGTACGATGTCGGGATTGAGTGATGTAATGTCATATAGATATAGAGGTTATCACATTATTAATTGAAATTCTTCACAATTAAAATTAAAATTAAAATTTGATATCATAAATAAAAATTTAAAAATAACTTAATAATATATATAGTTGTCCTTAGAAATTATAGAAATACTCGTTAGAATTTGCATAATATTTGTATCTTGCTGGACTATAAAACAAGTTGGTCGGTCTAACACGAGGGGACAACTTAACCGATTTACTAACAAATAATAGTGTGATATAAGAGAGATCTTTAAATAAATCATAATTCCTTTTTTAATTTTTTTTATCTAATTTTATTAATAATAATTAATTTTATTAATATATTTACATCTCACATTCATTATTTGATTAAAATTAACTTTTAAATATATTCTTTACTTTTGATTATTGATATGAATAGCTATCAGCTCTGTTCCAACCTCAACGCAAAATAATTTTTTATTAAGTTTACAACAAATTTAGATACAAATGTTGAATAGGATTTTTCTCCAGGGAAGGTCTAGTTTTAGGATATATAAAAAAAAAAACTATAAACTTTCCCAGGAAAAAATGTTGCACCCTCCCCCTATCTCCCTCTAATTCTAGATTCTTACCAAAATTTCAGTAATCGAAAAATTATTTTCTGAGTTAACGTGGACGAAAGAAATTGCCCCATACACACACAGACCATAGGGCTATTCGAAAAAGTATTATACTTAAATGGACTCACGGGACTTAAAAACACATTTTGGATAAAACGGAAATACACATTTTAAAGTTGATTAAAAGCATTTTTGGGGAAAAATGAACACAATATATTGAATTGAATTTTTATTAAATAAGGGCTATTTATAAAATAAATGAATATTAGGCAATAAACAAATTGGCTAAGAGAAAGTTGTGTAATAGACCACACCAAATTTTTGTAAATAGATTCCTTTTTATGTTCAAATAAGAGAAAAAAAGAACAATTAATTTAATTAAAATATTTACTCTCGAAGGTCAACTTTCGATAGTGAAGGTGAATGATGAGACTAAAGAAAGTCATCAGAAAGACAAGATTTCGTTTATTTTCTAAGATTAGATGGGAACCAACCATCAATGAAAGTAAAGAGTGAAACCCATATATTCTTCCCTTGAACAACGGTTCCCATAACGATGTTTGAATCTACACATGTCGTCAAAGAAAGTGAACCATTTTTTTTTATTGTAAATAATGAAAATGAATTAAATTTCACACGTTCTAAATGTGAATCATTTGTTGATAAACATATCAAGTGAAAAAATTTTAATAAATTTCTTTACTTTAATTGTACTTATAGTGAATTTTCAAGCGATAAATTCAGGCTGTTGTTTTTGTCAGACGAGGTGCTCTAATTGCCTGCCTTTTGAATGGCTACCAATTGTGAGTCACGAAATGATTTTTTACTTTTTCGTTTTCGAGACATGGAAGGTTTTTCGAACAAAAAATATCATCTAGATAATAAATATATTCGAAATTAAAGATGATTGCTTTTGTCAAACCTAAGTGAGGTCTCAAATATTTTTAAAATTATTTTAAAGAAAAAACTGATATCACGTCAATTTAAGAGAATAATGAACCTTAATATTTTAAATTTTTACCTCTCAGTGATTTATATCTGGTGAGTGCGTGAATGACGAATATGAGTGAACTGAGCAAAGACTGGCATTTCTTCTCCTCCCATTTGCCACTCTCTCCTCCCCCTTATCTAATCAAGAGTCAGGTTGTGCACTGAGATAGCTTGTTTCTCAGTCACATCAATACTTTCTTGTGGCGATCCCGAATTACGGGAATAACAAGCCAAAGAAACAATTAGAAGAAGATTAAAAAAAGTCTATATGGCCTCAGATGCCGAGAGATCTAAAAGTAAAAAAAACTTGTCCTCACACATACACACGCACACACACACACAGTCAGACAGAACACTTTGGGCTGAAAATGTGTATATCCTTTGGAATCTGGACATCGATTTTTTATGACTGTTCACATTTTGAACTTTGTGTTGGATGTGCAATTTTCACCAAATCATGTATACGAATATCATTGCGCTTTGTGCTAAATATATTTTTATTTAAAGGGATGAATTTCTTCTTCCTTCCCTAAATTAGGTCTACAATGATAGTGTTGGATAATTTTGCCATAAACTGGTTGAACCAACGTTTATATGAACTTAAGATATTTTGGAGTCATTTTAAAAATTAACAAAACCGGGATAAACATTCAGGCCGGTCGGTCGTGAAATCGGGTAAAAATAGAAAAAAGTTTAGAAATTTCGAGAAAGTAAAGAAAATAGAAAATTGTTAATTAGAAAAATCTGGTATGCTCACACAACCTTCGCTTACGAGTGTTCACCAATGCTAATAAATAAGTTAAAGTTGTTAATAAACGGAGATAATTTAAATCAAAAGTGGCTTACAACAAATTATTGCTTATACCAAATATTGTGTGTATTATACAAAAAGCTGGTGTTTAAAAAAAATGTAAATGACAAAAGTTACTTAAAATTTATATCTCAAAAACTAAACATGTAAAAGGCTTAATAAGCCCAAGTTTTAGAAAGGTCAAATATTATTTGTTGAAATCGTCTCTTCGTCATTTAATTATGCAAATAGCCACAAAAACCCACAATTACTCTTAAAGGTTTAGTTTGAGTTTAAATTTAAAAATAAAAATTTAAATAAAATTATATCTTAGTTTTTTGTCCTTTTTACTTAACTATTATTTATGTAAATTTTTAAAAGAAGGAAGGAAATTATTTGAATGGAGGAATGGTGGATTAAAGCTAATATTAAGCCAAGAGTCTAATGGGATATTGCCGGTAGTGTTTTTGGGAATCCAATTCCCAAAATGATGCTTTTCTCAGGCGCGCATATGTGATTCTTGCGTGAATTTGTTTCTAGAATTCCTTTGAAAAATATTAAAAACGCTTTGAGTCATTTATAATCAAGCTATAAAACTGTTTTAAAGACAAGATTTAGCTACCTGCTGTCAATTATAGCCTAGTCGTTAGACAATAAAGCCCAATAAATAGATAATTACAAAGAGAGCTAAAAACTATAGGGTTTGGCTGCGTGTGCAGCTGCGGGCATGAATAATGAGCTTGTATTCACATGGATGGTTTTCTGTCCCGAAATCAAAAAAAGCTTTTGGGCAATGCAAGAAGAGACAGGGGACAAACCGAAGAAGAGCCTTCGGGGAAATTGGTGCGTGTTTGGCCGTGATGGCGTGTATTCCATACACAATTATCTCGATCACTAAATTGCCGACTGATCCCCGAAAATCGATCCACTAAATAAAAAGTAGCTGATGTTTGGGAGTGCATACCATTCTGATGTCTCCTCCTCTTTTTTCATTTTTTTTCTTTTTTTTCAGTGGCCGTGGGCGGCAACAGGTGGCTCTCAGATTTAAATTGCAAATTTAACACGTCCTCCCGATCCGGCCACTAGTTTTACGCATTTCGTGATATCTTTTGGGCAAACGATTTGATGGTTTTTCGTTATTTTCAATATATATATATATATTTGTATTTTTAATTTGGCTATTGTTTATAATTTGAATATTAAAATTATAAAATATATAAATTATTGTAATTTCACTAAAAATTTAATTTTTTTAAATTCTAAAAATAAAACACTAAATAATTATGAATTATTATAGAAACAGACAAACAAAGATGATAAAATTTATTTTGATTTTGATAGTGTGAATTTTTTTAATTTTTAAATACACATAATAAATTTTTGTTTCTCCTTTCAATTCTCTCTTTAATTATTAAGTTAGGGTGTCGGCCACTCAAAGTTTATACTCGCGCACAGAGGTCAAAAAGCAAATGATAAACGACACACTAGCCATGTACCCAGATAAAATTTTTGAAGGGTCCAATCCTGGATATTTGGATGGAATGAGGCTAATTTTTCGTCGAAGCGATACATCATTTATAGTTCCAACATGAAAAATTAAAATACCCTCTAAAAATATTAACTTTATTGAAATAACACATATATAGAAAATTCTTCTATTCATAATTTTGAACAATTTTTTACATTTTAAGGCCTATTAATTTGAGCCTTGAACTTTTTAAGCTATTTTATATACACACACATACACACACAGAGGCTATTTTGGAGGAGTGGTCTTTTTAGTCTCAAAAGATCTTAAAAAGAGTATTTCTGTTAAATCAAATCAAATTTTTTACGATCATAATTCTCTTATATTTTTCATAGAGCAAAAGAAAGAAAAAATCTGATGTAACTAAACGCACATACTAAACACAACTTTTTCTTGTCTAAGGTAAGGAATACTGAGGAATGTGCTGTCACATCAGATTTTTTGGCGTCGGCCCCTTTAAGTATCCTTTCTCAAATTCATCTCTTAACAGAACAATGTATATCCAATTTAATCAATATTATTAGAATGGTTTAAGAGAAATTCACAAAATATTAAAAGTACATCAGAGTAGTGGATTTCAAACAATTTTAGGAAAGGAAGGGGCATAAAGCTTAATACATTGCAAAGATTATCTAATAACTAAATGATATATGAATTTTAATCAAATTTTGAGAAAAACGAAAAAACTAAAAAAAAATACGTCACTAAAATACTAGTACTCATTGACCGATTTTATTGAAAAACTTCGAGGTGCAAGCGACTAGAGTATCTAGCTTATAATATATATATAAAAGTTCAGCTTCCTACTTTTTTTTCGTTTTTGAGAAATCTTGTTCACACACACAGTCAGATCATTTTGAAAGACTTGTTTTTTAGACTCAAAACGTGTATTTCCGTTGAAATCTCGACATAGATTCTTTTTGTGAACGCAATACTTTTTTACTATATATTTTATATATATAGAGGCAAGAGAATGTAAAATCGTTCAACTGGAGTCATTTTAGGCTATGTCATTTACTTCTCGAACAAAGCCTTGGAGGAAAAAGGTGAAACCATTGCGGTTGAACCAAGGCTTTTTCACCAGGTATGGCATAAAAACCTATATTCAAAAATCCCAACCCTTGGCCTCTCTTAGGATCTTTGTTTGTGAATCAGAAGCTTCTTTACTGAAAGATCTCAATTATGTCTACGGAGTTACTTCTGATCCTCATACAATCAATGCTGGAAACCCCTCAAGGTTCGGTCTTTTCTCCTGGTCTATTTCTTATGTATATCATTGACCTCATGACAATGGCCTCCAATCCCATTTTGCGGACGATAGTACTCTGCAATCATTTAGATCAGGGAGAGTTTCCTGTATGCTTAGTCGCCAGGATATTGTGTCTTCTATAAATAATGACCTCGGCATCTTGAAGAAAGGGGCATCCCGTCATCTTCACGTCAACTTTAATTCCAAGAAAATACAATATTGCCTAATTTGCAGAGTGAAAAATTGGACTTGTTCATCCGTCACCTGCATAATGTAGGTACTACGAGTTCAGAGACTCGCTTTCGGTTCGGATCTTTCCTGGAATTACCATATATCTGCGGTCGCCAAATCTACTGCTAGGAAGCTTGGTTTCCTCTTCAGATCCAAGCAGTTTCTTCCGATACCAATTTCTAACCCTATACGGGGGGTAGATTGGTCCGGGTCTTGAGTATGGGTCCCACCTATTGAGAGGTGCTTCTTAGCATGCTCTCTCTCCCCTTGACGCGATTCAAAGACTTGAGGTGAGACTGATCGGAGACGAGTCTCTTACTGTTTTCTTGCAGCCCCTCGATCATAGAAGTGTCTCTACATTGACACGTTCACATTTTTTACAGATATTACCATGGTGCATTGCCGAAATAAAATTCATCATTCCTCCAAAAGCTAGTAGAACTAGTTAATTCCAGGCTTCCTTTATCCCCATAACCTCCCGTGACTGTAATAACCTGCCTGTTACTAGGTTCCCTAAAACTCTCGATCTAAAATCTTTCAAATCCAAACTCTACAAACACATTTTAAAGTCCTCACTCTCTCTTATTCCTGTTCTTACTGGTTGCATGGTTCACTGGTCATTAAAGGTCCGCTGGACCTTATGCTTTGATATCCAAGGATAAAAAAAGAAAGTAAAAAGAAAAAGAAAATGAAATTTCTGGATCAATCTTTTTAGCGATAAACAAGTTATCGTAGGTAATAACAATCTCATCGATTTTTTATTAAAGATAGTAATAAAAAGAATCATGAATCAAAATTTAATTTAGAAAAGTTATTTTATTGCCAAAGTCCTATATCACGTTTCAAAGAGATGTGACATGAAAGATACGTAAAATAATAGCTGTCACAAAATGGGTCTGACATAAAATTAAATTAAATTAAATATTTAATTTCGAAATAAGCAAACTATGCAAAAATTTTATAACATCAATGTATATTAACCGAGATATCATGATGAAACCTTTTAGAGCTTTAATCTATAGTGAACGAACCTTTCGAATTTTCTCCAACATTAAAATAATTTCATGTTTACTTAAAGTCTTATATATACTAAAGAATTTTATGATTTAATTTTTTCCAAAAAATAATTAAAAATTTAATAATATGAAAATCAATATTAATATTAAATTAAATTAACATTTTTTAAGCCAGAGAGAAATAAAAAGAGAATGCCCTCTTGCTTCTTTTTAGCTATGTGTTTTCTTTTTAAGGGATGGAGCACTAGTCGAGATACTCCAATACTAGTGGGCTCCATAATAAATTTAAAAAAATATTCTACTCACTTAATATTTTTAAATAATAAAAAACGTTTTCAAAGAGACTTTTGACACGATTGTAAAGGAAATTGTTGACGAATCAGAAAACTCTGTTTTGTTTCTAATTTTTGTCCTATAATATATCCAACATTCATCAATCACTCCCCCCACTGCTACCACATATGCAGAGTAGTTGTTGAGAAAATTTAAATTTATACTCTTTATTTAATTTACAAATAGAGTAGTGGGAGAAGATCACAAATTAATGATAAATTTTCATTTTAAAGGCGTAAATTGCCCTAATCTATAATTTTAAGTTCTGATAGAATTAGAGGAATTTTGTTCATATACCCGCAAACTCAAAATTACATACACATAAACACTAGTGTTAAAATTAAGGTCAAAATTAGTTTTTATTACAATCTCCAAATGAAAAATCTTTTATCTTCTTTCCCCTATTCCAAATTTGAAATAAAATTTCCAAAAATAAAAGAAAAAAATTAAATAATCAGGGAAAAATTTTGCGCTTTTCTCAAAAAGTTCTTGTTACGATTTATAGGACTTTAAGAAGTTTTAGAGATTATTTCATTGAAAGTGATTAAACTAATTTAAAGCCACAATTTCTTCTTAGGAAGAGATCAAATATAAAAGAAATAAATACAAATAGTTATAAATAATTAAATTATAAATGATTCAAGTTAAAAATATAAATAATTTTATGGTTCAAAAAATAATTATTATATATTGTTTTTAAATAACTAAACTAAGCCAGTTCACATGAGAAAAGTTTCAAAATAAATATTTTAGCTACCAGAAACAACTGTATTTTTTCCCAAAGCTGAGGATATTGTTTTGCAATTTCATCATTGGTCCAAAAGTCATCATTATTATTTATTATTAAATCTAACTTGAACTGAATTGCTATTTTGAAGCTCATTTATATTCCTGATGAGTTTCGTCCATGTCAAATGGGTCTATCACTGTTTTGAAATTTGTATTTTCAAAATATCGTAAAATCGAGTTTCATAAGTGATGGAAATTGAGAAATTTGGTCGACCAATATCTTTCCAAAATATTTAACGATTATTCATAAAATGTTTGTTTCCTATTATAATTTCTTATTGAATATATTAAATTTAAATAAATTAAATAAAATATATCATTTTTAAGGACCATTATTTTTTTTTTTGGTCATCCCTTCGATAATGAATGAAATTATACATTACTGCAGTGACTACAGACAACAGTAGGTACAACTTTCTTTCTAAGCATAACAAATTCTTTATATTTGACCGTCATGGTCGCAGCATCGTCTGTAGCATATTTTTTAAAGAATTTTTTTTACCTACTGTGTGTGACTACTGACTTTATTAAAAAAAAGATTCAGCTTAAGATTCTGTTTTCAACTTTTAAGTAAAAATCTGAGATAACCATTATCTTGTGCTGATGGAATAAAACCATAAGCAAGGTAATTCACAGAATACTGTTGACATTTTTTCTTTGCTTAAGTAGAATTTTTAAGCATAAGTATAACAAATAGATAAAATTTTGCAACAAATATTTAAATATATTATAATCTAATGTATGATATGCAAAATGCAAACAAATGCAAACTACTTACTTAGTTTTGCAATAATGTATTTAAGTGTAAATAAATAAAGTAATATAAATACAAAATAAAATAAAGTAATACATTGTACACAAATATAAATTAAAGTGAATTATGAAAATGAATTTGAATCTAAAACTTATAGGAAAATTCTTGAAATTATAGAAGATACTTGACGCTCAAGATTTATTTAGATTTTTTTTAAATTTTATTTTATTTTTTTGTATTTTGCATTTGATTTAAATCTAACTTTTTTACATTATACTTCTTTTTTAAATGATATTTACTATGGTCCCCTAAAATGTTGCATGGTCCCTAAATTCAATATTTTTTCTGTAGCTCCCTTGGAACTTCTGATGGCCCCCTGTGGGGCACTAGTTCACAACCACTGAGATAGCCGATGATTCAAAGATGAAATAATTAATTAAAAGATGACTAATTTTTTTTCACTCTATTACAAGTGGCTAAATGAAAAATAATTAAATTCTATATGTATTTTAGGATTCATGAGGACCGGGATTTTCCCAATTAATTAATGTGTGAACCTTTAATGGAGGAAGGGAAAATGTTCTTCTTGCCTTTCCTTTGTAGACTCATACCCAGAAAAACTTTAGAATTTTTGAAATCTATGAAATCGTCCGTAAATGTTAACATGACTATTTCAGGACTAAGTCTCTGAATGGAATGGTGGCTTCCCTAGAATTTTAAAAAAAGGTAAAATAAATTTTTGGCAAAAATAAAATGAATAATTGAAAAAAAAATGTAAATGAGGTAAACATTTTGGGGAAGGAGTAGAATAAATTCAATCTAAAAAGCGATGAAAAAAATTATTTTTAAACAATTATAAAGATTTCTTTCTTGTTATCTAATATCAAATATAAAAACGAGCCTGAGTCTTCAAACTTCTTTTAAAGAAAAGAAAATTATTTAGCCATCGAGGTTGACTTTAATCCTCTTAGCTGGTGGAAAAACGTTTTCAAAGAGCCGAAAAGGACGATGAAGATGTCAAGAAATCTGAAGGCCTTGACAATAATCTTATAAATAAATCCGAGAGGAGGCTGTCGTTATCTAGAAATGCATCTGGAGCAAAAGGAATATAGTTGCCATGGAGCATAATTAAAAACTACAACCTTGGAATTGAATTGTAATTAGAAGGATAATTGAGCTATTATTATATAAAAATTAAAAATGGATTTTAATAGGTTAAAAGCAATTTATATATTACAATTTGTTACAATTTTAATTTTGATGTTTGTTAATAAATGAGTCTTAATCCTAAACAAAATATTTTGTCCTTTATTAAGGATTTTTATTTGGAGGGAGGAGTGCAGATAGGAATGCTTCCTTGGTAAACATTTAAAATTAGTTTTTTTTTTAACAATTTTTTTTACTGACCGTTAAAATAGTAGTGAGGTATTGTAGTCACACCAATTTTGACTCTGAAATTTTTACCGAAAATCACAAATTAGGTTATTGGTTATACGAATCATCAGTTTTTAGCATGACGTCTTCAGCCGGTCTAGCAAAGATGGGTAGAAGAAATTCAGCTGAACATTTCTTTATAAAATTTCATCCAGACATTAATACATCAACTTTTTAATCTTTTATCGAAGTGACGTACCTTGACAGAAACGCCTGACGCTTAGGCAACCTCCGCAACCCCTATGCAATACTGATTTAGACTTAAAAGAAGCAATGAACTGAAATCACCGGCGCAGTGAAGACACCTTATATCAAAGAATATAGAAGCTGGGTTTGTTTGAAAATTTGGTCAGTTTGTAAAAATGTATTTAAACCATTTGGTATAAATAAATATGACTGGATAACCGTAAAGACTATAAAAAATTTAAATTTTATGAACAAAATTATCAATTTATTTATTTATTTCATAAAAAAATGATAGAATATTTTAATCTAGGAAAAAAGGCGAGTGCAGTTTGGCTATAAATTTTTATAGTTATTAATTTGAAAATTAATTGCTAAAAGTATATATCGGTCATTATTCTACAAGAATATTATTTACATGTTTATGGCCATATTCTATAGATTATAAGTATATTCATTATCGCATCTCTTGAAGGGCTCAGTTTTTATTTTTAAAATGCTATAAAAATTTAATTAAAACCCATTTAATTATAATTCAAAATGAGTTCAAATTTGTCGTCTAGATTATTTAAGTATTTCTCCATCCTTCCCAAAAGGCTATGGATTTTTAATTGAATTAAAAAAATGTATGTAATAATTTTAACGACTTCTAAAATATACTAAAATAAATTAAAATAACGTTTAAAAAAATCAATTATGTGGAACGAATGAAAAAATAAATAGATTTGGACAGTGGTTATATTAGGACTGCATTCAAATAATTTATTCTGCCTGAAGCGGAATTGCAAATTTTAATGTTTTACCTGAAAATATAAAGAATAGTTTTAAATTATTTATAGGTAATAAAATAAAATGATTGCGTCTAATTATTTTTCCATTTCGACGTTTTCAAAGTTCGAACGTATTAAAACTGTAGATGGGGCGACCACTTTTTAGTGGAGTGTTCTAAATTCTGATGAAAAGATTAACGTTTGTGTGATAAATGTAAAGAATATATTTTGTTGGGGGGAGAGGGGAAAGGATATTAATAATGCCAAAAAAATTTTGTCGTTTTGCCAGCTTTGATTAAGTTTGTCAACTTAAAGTGCTTGGGTCAAAAATGCCAGTAAAATTTTGCCAATTAGCAGAAATTTTAAATCAACCTTTTTTTTGCTGGAAAAAATAGATCTTATTTTGTCAACTAACAGGAGGCGACGTGGGGGAACCACCCCATCACAAGTTTGGCTACGCCCCTGCGTATGAGAAAAAAATATGCCCAAGAAAAAAGCCAAGTCTACTGTAAAAAATATGGTGGGACCAATTGCAGTCCACATAACTTACCTAGCATCTATTTAGGTACGTGAAAAGAATGTGATGTGCTCTCACACTAGATTTTTTGTATTGACATATTTTTTTTCCGATAGTATTGTATTGAATATATCAGTACCCAAGAGGTAAATTGTGATAAATAGTGGTACCATTAATTTTTCCATTCAAAATTTAATTCAAAAAAATCAAATAAAATAAAAATAAAAAAAAAAAATTAGTAATAAATTTCATTTATTATAAAACAGTATTTATAAATAATTATATTTATTTTGATGTCACGGCAACTCTTTCTCTTATGGAATTCTTAAAATCTCAAATTGAGGGCTCTCACATTATTAGTATAAAATTATTAATACATTTCAAATATTATCTAAATTTTAATAAGTTCGGCCAATTTAATCAAAATAATTTGAGTGTTTTAGGAGTAAATCACAAAATACCTGAAAATATACAAGAATAAAGTGGGTCTCAAATAAATTTGGGGCGATTTTGGGGGGAGGGGGGGTTAATACATTTCAAAGATAATCAAAAAATAATTGGTATATGAATTTTACTTAAAGCCGATTTTAAGAAATTTTAAAAAAAAGTAAGTCACCAGATAAGTACTAGTACTAGTTGGCTATTGAAAATTCTGTCATATGCGTCGTGGATATCTATATCAAATCAAATATAATTTAAACCTCGAACGTTTTTTCATTTTTTAAATATTTTTTCCCACACATACATGATTTGCGAAAATGGGTCTCCTATTTTTTGAGCCCCAGGGAACAAGTATTTATCAATGAAATCTTGATATCAAAATTTTTGAGATACTAATACTTTCTCTATATACTACAATATATATTACATAAATAGGTAAGAGAAATTAAAAATTTATTTGTAATAGGAAAATGGCTCTAATTGATAAGCAAATACGAGGAAATGGTTTAACTTTGGCTATAGACATGTTTAGACCTTCGAAAAGTGGTCTTAATGTTGAATTATCAGTACCATGCAAAGGATAATTTCAAACAAATAAAATTATTGCAAAAAATAGACAAATGATATCAAAATTTTGAAAATTAAAAACAATATAATAACAAAATTATAAAGAGTTTCATTTAAGAGATGAACATTGAAATAAATATTTTTAAATATATCACTTATAAATTAAAAATTATAGGTAATAAAATAATGAATAAAAAATGTAAAATAATTCCCTTAGCATAGGTACGGTTTAAAGTCCGGTGTGCTGGCAAACCACTGGTGAGACCTCTCTAAACTAGAGCATCTAAAACATTGTTCCCCTATTCCCGAAAAACACCCCTTGTATATTATACAAATATACCACATTGCATTTGATAATGTGAAAGCTTTAATTCAAAATATATTCATATTAAGACTCTAATATTTGTTTTCTTTCTTGTGTCTCATAGCAGATATTTATTTTTTTTAATGATGGATAATTATTAAGAATTTTTTTTCTAAATTTAAATCTGGGATAGCCTGGCGATGATTGATGTAAATGAAATAACTCTGTGTAGAGACAAATTTCCGGACTTTATTTAAAAAATCCTAACAGCCATACGTTTCAGAGAACCAACGTCCCCTTCTTCTGGGGTTTTTAACCCTATTAGTCCTGAAGAGGTTTGGAGGAATGAAACATAGCAATCCGCATGTCCGCAATAAAATAACAAAAAACGATTTAAAAAATTACAATTGAAAATAAATCAGATCGTGACCAACCTGCTAGATTAGTGTTTGTCAATTAAATTTGAACACAGAATCTACAATAAAAATGTTAGCAGTACTTTTAACAATATTTATTAAAATTTATTCTTTGAACAACCAAATTATTAACAATAAAATAAACATAATAATAGTTACTAATATTTTAACACAGTGAGAATTATTTCTTTCTATAAGTATTCACTTTAGATCACTATTTGTTTCTTAAGAAAAATAAATTTTATATAAAAAAAAATTATTCTAAGATACTTTTGGCTGAGCAGATGTACTCCGAAATCGGACACTGTATATTTAGGAGTTCCTATAGGCGAAAAATACATTAATTTGAACCTGATAACTTATGTCCCCAAAGTCGCCCCAAATATCACCCAGTTGGATTGAATAATCGAAAAATTTCAGAAATTGGCAAAATTTCTTCGTAATTTTACCAAGAAAACGTTGGCAAACTTTCTTCCAATGAAGTTTAGGTTGACAAAATTGGATCTATTTTTTTTAAATATATAAATATTTTGTGAACATTTTTGACATTCTTCCCTCATCATCTTTAAAATATATCTTAGCTTCGCCCCTGCTCGCATCGGGAATTACATTTAAGGCTACAAATATAACGAAATAGTAGCATATCAAATTCTAATTTATGAAATTAAAACTAATTTAAAAAAAATTAAATTATTAATTGATGTATTTTCCTATGTATTAAAATAAAACGGTATCCATTTATTTTCAAATATTCCAAAAATTGTATGTGCCAAGGATAAATTTCTTTATAATTTTCCTTAACCATATATTAAATTTCTGATAAATAATTATTGCAAATAATTATATCATCAAAGAATTCTATCATAAAAGTTATAGTTCATTAGCAAGTTTTTGTAGATTATTTTTTTTCTATTAGCATCTTAAAATCTCTCTTTCTCTCTCTCGCCCTGTTATCTGAACGTAGCCGTAAAAATGTGATTATTGAATATCAAAATTTTACGATTTCATGGCCAATAGCAATCCATTAATAAAGAATGTTCCCGAGACCCTGGTCTTAAAAGATGCTGGAATGGGTCGACCACCGCATAAGGCTTCTCTTTAGATGGAAACCAGTTCTCTGAGCTGGTTGTGACTGGCAATTAACAAGCACTATCTAGATATAATTACTCCCAAGTCCATCTTGAACATATAAACATCTCAACCAAAATTGTTAATAATCGCGAACAATTCAATGACCGACAAAAGAGGAGATTTGAATTAATAAGGGTTGAGACTAAGAACGGGGAGCAAACCTTTTAAAAACACTCGCTACCGTACCATTTGGGTTAGTACGTACCGGGGAAGTATTAAATCAGGGTAGTATCTGCTTCTGCTCTTGATTGAAAATTTAAAATAAAAAAAAGAATTTAAAGTTTTAAATAAAAATGACACTTTTGAGTAAGATAAAAATATAAGGAATTCTCTAAAATTATATAAATAATAAAAAAATAATAATTTAATTAAAAATTTAGATTTTATATATAAAAAAATTTTTTAATATTTTTATAAAATTTTTACATCAAAAAAAAATAATTTAGAGGGAGATGGATTGGAAAAAGCGCTTTACGAAATTGATGGGCCGCGGCGAAGATGATGTGTCGACCATGAGAGCTGGTGATTGTGTCGGTAGATTTAGGCTCAACGTCGCCTGTCTCTCCGGCGGGTGATCTGCCATTCTCCATGAAAATAGTGACCGTCGAATGGGGGTGTTGTGATCCGACCTTCGAAAATCTCTGGGTATGATGTAATCCGGTTGAGTTCACGCCACCGAATGTTGGGAGACGTGTATGTGATCCAGTCACCTCAGTCCCGAATGCCTGGGGATGATGTCGTATGAATTCCTCTCTTCCCGCTCGACTTTGAGGAGCCTATCCATACTCTCCAAACCAAAACCATCAGTTTTGTGAAAAAGAAGGGAGTAGGGGATTTCTTGAAATTTTGATAATAAAAAAATACTTTTTTATTATTTATTTTTGATGTATAAAAAATACTTTTTTATTATTTATTTACAATAATATAAAATTCTCTAGAATTCCTTATTAAAAACAATTCGAATTAAAATTAAAAATTTATTAATAAAAATATGTATCATTAAATTTCCCTTTTTAAAATAATAAAAAAAAAAACAGCAGGGAACCACCTAAGATGATCTTGGTCATTGCTCAATATTTTCTTTAAAAAATACTGACATCCTTCTGTAGAAAACTTCTAAACCTAATTTTAATTAACTTTAATTAAATAATCCCTTTTGTATGTTAAAATTCAAAATTGATTCCTTCAGAAAAGTCTGCCTACAACCAGCTATATATTATTCAGAGAAGTTTTTTAGGTGGGTGTGGGAGAACCCAGCCTCATTTCTGGACTTTTCAGAGGGGGCAGGGTGTGAGGGAAGAACAGGATCCCTGTTTAAGATAATCTTAAACTATATATTGAATTTTAGTCTTGGGACATTGTTTTGAAAACCACTATCTTTTTCAAAACAAACCCCTATTATTCAATATTTGTTATAGAACGCCACTAACCTTCTGGGGCTTGCTCGTCTCTAGCTTAGGTCTAGTATTGTGTGACATCCAATCGCTTGTTAGAGAAATTTCAATTTCTGTCTTATATATCGGCGACCACTAAATCATGTTTTCACTGGTCCGGGGTGCTTTGGTGTATCGGCAGCATATCCGCCGCGAAAGCGGACGGCCCAGGTTCAAGTCCGGGAACGCTAAATATGTTCAGTCAACAATTTATCAAATCATTATTGTTTACAAAAACCATGAAAAAAATTAGAATTAAAAAATATTGAATATTTTCGGAGATATTAGCAGAAAAAAATTCCATTTAGCTGTGAAACTAACCATGTAGAGTATGTAACGTCACAAAATTTGTTTATAATCGAATGCAAAAATTTAGCAGATAGTTTAAATTGAAGCAATCAAATTAAATAACTTAAATAATCAAATTTGTTATAATAATAGCTTTTTATATTTAAAAATTTGATCTTAGAGCTTATTTATACCCTCGTTATACCCTGAGTGTGCATGTATATATGAAAGTTATTTTTGGCTTATATCTCTGGATATATCAAAATGAAACTTTGTAATTATTGTACTAGTGCTCAATGAATGTAGTAAAATTTAGAATTAATTGATAAAGATATGGATTGAAAAAATCTGGTGTGAAGGTCGCACATCATACAACTTTCTCTTACCTAGGTAAAGAAAGTTAAATTAAATTCCGTTTGTTAATAGTGAATAAACTAGGAATTAAAAATATTTATATTTTGTTACCATGGCAACATGTTGTCGTTATCTTTTTTATGGGATTCTTAAAATTCTAAAATGAGGACCTCACACTATTTTGAGTTTGGAAATGATTAATTCATCTTAAAGATTTTCTAATTTATTTTAAGTACAGGTAGCTAAGACGGATAACAAAACTAGAGTATGAAAATAGCTCGATTCGAGTCCAGCTTGCCGCAAAAAATTATTTCCAACTTTGCCAGAAGTTTCCTCCTGGGGTAGGAAAGTGAGAGAAAATCTCACCCCCCCCCTCCAGAAACGCACGTGGTATTTCTGGCCTAAGTGAGTCTCTGCAGGGCGGCAACCACCTAAACCTAACCTCATAGTAAGTAGTACAAGAGTAAAGTGGGTCCCAGTTGGGGGAGATAAGGGTTGAAAGACCATCTAATAAATAATTGAAATATGAATTTTATTCAAAATCGTTAGAGCGAATTTTGAGAAAATCGAAAAAACTAAAAATGTACATTGGGAATGTACTAGTCCTCGTTGGCCGATCTTATTCAAAAGTTTTAAGGTGCAAGCGTCGAGGATATCTAGCTTAAATATAAAATTTCAGCCTAATACGTTTTTTTGTTTTTAAGAAATCTTGTTCACACGCACAGATAGAGAGAGACCATTTTGCAAGACCGATTTTTTTTAGACTCAAGGGACCTCAAAATATGTATTTCTGTTGAAATCAAGACATCGATTTTTTTTGCGATCACAATACCTACAATACTATAGTATATTACATATATAGGTAAGAGAACGTATTATTTAAATGAAAATTTTTTTATAAGTCTTTTTCGGCATCTGAGGCCATTTAGACTATGTCCTTATTTATTTATATTAACTGATGTCCAATATAATATTTTAAATTCAATTATTGAAAATATTTATCCAAACAACATAATCTAGAAAATAACAAAAAAATCAATATGTCATGATTTGCATCCTCGGTAGAATTGTAGAGCGGCCTTCTCATATTCCCAGAAGGTATGATTATCGATGGCTAAAACTGCTGCAACTTTGTTGCCTATTTTTTTTTTACAAAATATATGTTTAACCCATGCCGAAAAATAATTAAAAATTTTTTTTTAAGAGGTTTCAATATTATTTCGTTTATTCAGGTCTAAATTAAGTAAAAAATGTATAATAAACTTGTTTTAATGAACTCTGGATACCTTATGAGGGTTAATTATTGTGTTATACAGTATATATATATTGATAAGATATAAATTTGTTGATATAGGTTTTTACATGTAATTAAAAGAAGACAAATTTGGACATATTTTTATTTGTATATTTTTTTCACAAATATATTCTTTTCTATCTTACAGGGAAAAATCATCTTGCTTTAAGGCAAGCAAAGGAATAAATAACGAATTTAGTGTGTTGAAAATCCACTAAGTTGTTTGTATAATAATTACAAACCTATTAATCCAATGGAGTGATGGATTAAAAATTAATTGAAAGAGCATGCAATGGAATTAGAGTTTATGTCCTTTGTGGCATGAACTGAGATATTATATAGAAATTAGATGAAAAATGATCATTATTAATTAAAACAGGATTTATTTTTTTTCGAGTCAGCTATCACAATTCTTTTTAAAAACTTTCAATAAAATAATTTTTTGTGAGTATATTTTTTGCTGGTAGATCCCATGGCCCCCAGGAGTCGAACCTGGGATCTCCAGCCTATCCGGTGCATTGGTGTGTTACCTTTGCACCAGACCACCTGACGCTCGACCACATATACATTTAATGTTTATATCTGATTCATATGAATCGAATAGATTTCGAAAAAACATCTAACTTAAAAATTTTCATTTGTTTTTGGATTAAGGCCATATATCTATTAGTAACTTCTCCTGAATTAATAATATAATTGTTTAGACATTTTAAGGTTATAGAACATTTAGGAAGTACTGTTAAAATTTGGGTAACTTCCAGCAACCTGAAGTGATACTTTATCTGAAACGTTTTTCTAAAAATCATGAACTCAAATATGATTTCAATGAGACAGATATAATTTAGATATTAACATATTTTGTAAAACTACTTTCCCTATATATGTGTATACGAAAGAAGTCGAGGGGAGGTTACGACTGATTTTTAATGTAACAAATCCTATTGCAATTTTCATATATGTCTTTCTAAAAGATCTGTCTGTAATACATAGCCAAAAATTTAACATATATATTATAAAAACCTATTTAATGTTTATTTAAATACAATCATTAATTAACAGGCTGTATATGAAAAATTAAAAATTTTTAATATATTAAATATATGTTTTCAATTTTAGCTCCATAAATCTCTGCTAGTAAAAAAACTGTCCTGTTGAAGAAATGAATGCACGATTAAATAATTTAATGTGGGAAGATTAGTTGAATCCGCTTTAAAATATTCCCTAATTTTTAATAGTGTATTATTAATAATTAAGTATATTATTAAAAATAAGTAATCAGACAGCAACGAATATGGGACAATTTTGTTTACAATATAAATAAATAAATGTAGGCAGAGCGTGTTCAATATTGAAGCTCTGTGACGTCACCAAATTTTGGGTGTTTTCGAGCGTGTTTGGAAAGTGTGATTATCAATTAATTAAAAATTTTCTATAAAAGACAAAATATTTTGGTTTTCACCAGATCATTTCTTATCATTAAATCTATTTATAAAAAAATCAAGAATTTTTTATTCAATAAAACCATTAACTCATTTTTGTAATTAAACGTGACTTCAAATTGAATTGTCTACATAAAATTGATTTAAATTATTTTTGTACTTAAAATTTATTGAAGCCATTTTTGTATTCAAAATTGTATGGTAAAATTGTATGATCGTGTTTGTACATAAGATTTTATAGTTATTTTTGTATTTAAAAGTAAATTTCTTTTGGACTTATAATTGACTTAAATCATTTTTGTATTAAAAATTAAATTTTTAGTATAAATATGACATAATTCAATTTTAAGTACAAAAATGATTCAATTAAATTTTAAGTCTATAAAAATTAAATTTTAAATAAAAAATTCCATAAGTTAATTTTAAGTATAAAAATTAATTTATTCGATTTTAAATATAAAAATCATTTTATTCAAGTTAATTCAATTTTAAGTACATAAATTACTTAAGAAAATTTTCAGTACAAAAATGACTTAAGTAAATATTAGGCCTGAAAATGATTTAAGTAATTGAATGTTCAGTAGAAAAATGACTTAATTCAATTTAAAATTAACTTAAATCATGTTTTGACTTAAAATTCCCTTGTCATTTTTTGTCTACAAAGTAACTTTGTTCAATTTTTTTTTTATTTTCTTTTAACTATATATGTAATATATAGAAACAAAGTATTGCGATCGCAAAAAAATCGATGTCGAGATTTCAACAAAAATAAAAGTTTTGTGGTCCCCTGAGACTAAAAAATCTGGTGTAACTAAACGCAATACAGTACACAACTTTCTCTTACCTAGGATAAAGAAAGCTAAGTGATGTGCTGTCTTAGCAGATTTTTTGCATATGGGCCCCTAGGTAGCCTTTCTCTAATTCATCTCTTAATAGAAAAATGTACAGCCAATTTAATCAATATCTTTAGAGTAGTTTAAGAAAAAATAAAACTCAAAAACGAACAAGAATAAACAAATTTTGGGGTAGATAAGGGTTAATACATTTCAAAAATCATCTAACAAATAATTGATATATGAATTTTAGTCAAAATCGATAAAGCGAATTTTGAGAAAATAGAAAAAAGAACCTAAAACGTAAAGTGGGCCTCAGACAATTTTGGGGCGGATAAAGATTAATACATTTCAAAGATCATCTAATTAATAATTGATATATGAATTTGTATCAAAAGTAGTAGTACTCTTTGGCAGATTTAATTAAAAAGCTTCGAAGTGCAAGCGACGAGGGTACCTAGTTTAAATATAAAATTTAAGCCTCGTACGTTTTTTCGTTTTTGAGAAATTTTGTTCAACACACACACAGATCATTTGGCGAGACACATTTTTTAGACTCAGGGGACCTCACAACTTGTCTTTCAAAGGCTGGGGATACACAAAATAAATATCGACAAACGACTAATTATTATTTTTATATATTTATTTCCCTTAAATTAAATCCAGCTTGTAAAAATAAATAATATATATTTAATATATTATATATTTATAGTCATTGCATCTGATATAAGTTATTTTAAAATTTATCTTAAATGGATAAAAATGTAAATAAAGCTAAGATATATCTGAAAATATAAGTATTAAATTAAATTAAACTTCGAAACATATATCTATTTTTTCTCTTTTTAATTTGACTTACAAAATTAGAGACATTTTATTTATTTAAATATACATCGATATAGGAAAAGGAGTCAAGAAGATTTAAGCGATAAATTAAGGCTGATATAGTAAGTTGTCTTTCAAAATGCACGATTCCGATAAGAAGATTCAGGGTGAGACCAACTCTGCTTTTCAAATGGTAATATCTGAAAATTTAATTTAACATTTAGTCAAATAAATTTAAAAAACCTTAAATAAAAAAGGTATTGGTTTCGCAGAATTTTAAATTCAAAATTGCCTTATGTGAAGGGTTATTCTAAAAAATTAAATATTGTTTTATGTTGTCAAATTGTCAAATTGAGACATTCAAAATAATTTTTTATTATCTTTGACGATTGGAAATTAAATTTAAAAAAATTATTTATTTGAGCAAATTAGACAAAGAAAAAAATTTAATATTAGGTTGGTGTAGAAAAAATTGCGCTTGATAACTGTTAAACTTAATCAAAATAAGAAATATTTCAATTTATACCATATTGCCAACAAGAAACGAGTCTACTGATTTGCATAGAATTCTGCAGTTCTAGAACTTATGAACTCTGAAGGCTGCTCGGTTGGAGAAGACTTTCTCTTGAAGGAAGTTGTGGAGAGGCTTGAAAAAATGGTAGTCGGTTGGAGAGAGGTCCGATGAGTAAGCTGGGTGAGAAAGAGTTTCATATCCCAATTCGTTCAATTTCTGCGCTGTCATTTGTGAGACATGCGGTCTGGCATTTTCGTGGAGAAGAATTGGTCCTTTTCTATTGATCAATACTGGACATAACTGCTGCAGTTTTTTGTGTATTACTTTTTCAAGGTGCACTTCTCTGATTCATTAGGATTCAACCTTGCCGACCACCAAACAGTTAACATTACCTTCTTCTGATAAAGTTTCGGTTTGGCGAAGTGTCGGTGCTTCACCTTGGTCCAGCCATTGCCGTTGGTTGTCGTATAAAATCCATTTCTCGTTGCATGTGATAATGCGATCAAGAAATAAATGGGTAATTTTAGTTTCGTTGAAGAAGCGGAGAGCAGACTTCCTATCTTCGAAGTATTTGTTTTTCATTCAGCTCATTAGGCACCGATTTGTCAAGCTTTTTTGTTATTCCTAGTTGATGCAAATGTGGAACAACTGTTGAATAGTCAACGTTTGGTTCATGTGCAATCTTTCGATTGTTTTACGTATCTGCTTCAATAATGGCATTTAACAGGTTGTTCTCAATTACAGAGGACGCTGGCATATCTCATCTTCAAGACTCTCGTTTCCTCTTCGAAATTTTTGGAACGAATGTTGAGCCCTACGTTTATAGACAGTCCCCTGGCCAAATGATTTGTTGACATTGCGCGCAATTTCTGCAATTTTGAACTCAGAATAAAATCGCACGAATTTGCTTTCTTTCCATCATTACTTTAACTCTTAAAAAAAAAAAAAAAATAAACATATAATAACAAAACCATTAACCTAAATCAATAGTGTGAAATAAATTCTTAAAAATGGAGTATTACATAACCATAGTTACATAGAAGTTTTTTCGAAAATAAGCGCCAAAGTTAAAATAACAAAAAGCGCAATTTTTTCTACACGAATCTAATAATATATTTTAAAATAAATTTTAAGGATTTAAATAAGTGATGTTTAAGCAAAATTATTTTTGGACCATATTAAAAAATTAATGAACATATTAGTGCGCAAGTAGGAAAAAAATTTAATAAACATGAAAGGTATTTTTTGTCTTCATCTTGGAGACGAATTTTATATGACGTGAGATAAAAACAATATCAACATTAAAAAACTTTAACTGGGTTTCATAAGATTAGATTGATAGTAGTTGAAATTTTCCATATATACTATTTTGTTATCAATTTTTCTAATAAGCAAATTGGGTTTGCAAAAAATTACATTTATTACGGTTAAAAACAGAATAGAATAATTTTTTTACAACATGAATTGCAAAAGCAAGAAAACTGTATTTTAAATATTTGCATCTTCTGGTGTTTCGATGCTGATGTTTTGGTATATCTTAACAATAACAATAGCCAGAAGCTAATGTAATATGATAAAGTTTAAATGAAATAGTAATAGAAGAGATTATATATATATATATATATATTGATATAGCCTATATATTTGAAACCTTTGATAAAAGTGCAAAGTTTTTTCTTAGTGTCAAAATATTTCCGATATTCTAACGTAATTATGATATATATATATATTCTGGAAGATTTCCGCGGTTCGTTGTATGTGGAATAATGTTTTCCCGGGTTGGTCCGCGTTAAACTCACCTCTAACGGTCACGCGTCCGTTGGACTCCAAATGAATACACCCGAACAAAGCCGACCGGACCCGAACCCCCTTAACCCCCTCCAACCCCTCCACTCCTCCCGCAGACCCTATAAAAAGAGTGACTCGCTCAACAGCCAGTCACTTGGGTTC
>JAAAKE020141348.1:0-13431 GCA_010014785.2 Anisolabis maritima
TGTAGCCTACTCCTTGCGAAGAGTGCATCATTGAGAGGGAATCCTTCTTTACGTCTCTTCCATAGGACGGGGTGTCATAGCAATTTTCTCTCCTCGTAGAGTTGCCTGAGAGCTCTATTCTAGTGGGATCCAATGTTCCAATCCACGGCATACTTGAGGATTTGTTTACATTAAATATTTTTATTTAATGATAAAATCCCTCCTGCCCGGGTTGCGAACACCGATCTCCTGTGCAGAATGGCGAATGACACCCTAGTGACGCCTCCAGGGAGCCCTCAAAACAAATTATCAATTTTTTTTTTTTTTTTTTGAGGGAAAAGCCTTAAATTAAAGGCTTAAAAACCCTCAATCCTAACAAAAAAATAATTCCCCGGTTGGATACCCCTGGTGTATCGTGCACTAATGACACACACCATTTCCTATTGCCGGTTTCGGGTTCTCTGACCCATTAGACTTTAATTCGAGTTTTATTGAAATGTATTTGTGTTAAAAAACCAGAAATTTTTTATTCACTTTCTCCCCCAATGAGGCTCTTTGTGAATTTAGATCAAATTACTTTTAACTCCAAATGATTACCAACTTCTGCCCTGGAGGGTTATAACCCATTGAAGAAGAAACCTTGATTTAAAATGAAGGAAAATTCACTGGACTGAAAAGTTATTTAATATTATCAAAATGTTTTGTGTTCTTATTATTAATTTCTTTTAAATGATTTTAAAATTTCTCTAACTTCAAAACCAGAACAGAGGCAAAGGAATCTAATGAAGATAGTTTGTATTAAATTGGCAGCTTTATTTTATATCTATACTATTCTTATGGATTAACTTCTAAAATTTCATCATAGGATGTACATACGATATAAGTTATATCCTGGAAAATTACTCAAGAGATAAGAAGAGATAGGTATATCTCTTGAATTAGCATTCCGTTCCTAATGAAGGTCAGAAGACACCGTCTAAGCTGCGAGTAATTTAATAATAAAGATAAATAATTTTTTTCCGTAGGCTTTTCTGTCTTCATTTAGATTTTTTTTTATCATTTTGAAATTATATAAATTTGATTAATCTTTTTTCTTGTGGTAAATTTGATTTTTAAAAAGCACCTAGCTACCAGTGACATACTATCCATGACATAAGTTATTAGACACCTGTATCTTTTGTTTCGTCTTCATGGATAATTAGAAGATCTCTCTGAAAGAGGACAATAATAAATTTAATAATAGGGAAAACATTATGAAATTTGATTATTTTGACTTTCATTTAGCTCTCTTTATTATCCATAAAGACGAAACAAAAGATACAGTTTGTCCAATTGCTTATGAGTAAGGTTTTATTTTGCGGCTTTACTTAAATGACCTTTGTCGAGTCTGAATGGTAAATGAAAAGTTATTTGATATTGACTTTGACACGCATTACCTATAAGACATGAGGATCATGTTTTTTTTTTAAAGTTATATTATAGATTTTAATAAGAAAAAAAATCAAGGTATTAAACGTTATCTTTCGTTAAAATCCATTGATTTTTTCTTCCTCAGTGAATCTATTTTTTCAATCCTTTTTATTTATTTATTTACTATACCCCTTCAAAAAATTAAAATCATAATCAATTCAAAATATTGTAATGTTCAAAAAAATTTTTTCTGTTTCTTTTATGATATGATAAAATCTGGTTAACAAATATATCGCTACTTTTTAATTATTTGTTTGTATTCCCTATATATCTCAATTCGAAAGGTAGGCATGGAAAATTTTTTGTCATTCAAATTAATATAAATATTGTCCATATTCCTCAAGAAGAAACCAAATCTTGAATTTTGAAGTTAATTTTTTCGGCATCTAAGGCCCTATAAACATTAAACGATAAATAATATATTTATTTATGATACAATGTGCATATTTATTTATATGAATATGTATCCAATGGATTTAAATAAATTTTCATAGGATTGCCTTTGAACAGACACCCCTTGGCTTGATTTATTATCAATGTCAATGTCTTTAATCTCTCGGCTAAGGGGAGGGGGAGGGGGTTAATTTTTATAAAATCTCACTTTTAGAAATAAATGTCAAACTCTGCTCGCGCTCTGCGCTGTTGATGCAACACTCAATATCCAATCAGCAGCCTGTCATGGCAAACATGACTATAATATTGTATAGATTAATCTAATGCTAACATTTAATTAAATAGAATTAATTATTATATTTAATTTAAAAAAAAAATAAAAATAAATTTATCCCAATACAGGAATATAAAAATTGTACATTACTTTCTCCTATATACATAGTTTGAATTGTGATGTTTATCAGATTTTTTGTGTATACCATTTTTCTTTCCGTATATATTTTGGGGCCGGCAACGATTAGTACATTTCAAAAATCATTTAAAAAATAATTGATATATGAAATTTAATAAAATTATAAGGCTAATTTTGAGAAAATCGAAAAAAAAAATTCATCAATAAAGTAATAGTACTCTTTGGGTGATTTTATTGAAAAGCTAGCCGTCACATGCGACGAATTTGAGCCCCGTACGTCTTTTTGTTCTTGAGATATTTTGCTCACATACAGAAAGACAATTTTGTGATACATTGAGTCCCATTTTTTTAAACTCAGGGGACCTCAAAACATGTATTTCCGTTGAAATCCCTACGATATTTTTTTTGCATTAAAAGAAAAAATTACGCTATGGTCCCAACCCCTCCACCCCAAATTGATCTCCAAACCTCACATTTTTCAAAAAAAATTACTAACTAATTACTTTTGCTTGAAAAAATTAAAAACTAATAAAATTTATAAAATAAAACTTGTTTGTGTAGAAAAACTGGTAATCGTTCAAACTATATAAACCCCTTAGCTAATTTATTTAGAGTATGGATCCATTGCAGTTCAATCTATTATAAATAGACGATTTACGAAGATACTAGAACATAGAACATAGTCCTGCATTGAATTTTGATATTTCTCTTATGAGAACTTTAAAATGATATTGAAGTATTAATAAAATTCAAAATCTTATCACGTTTCATTGATAAAAAGGTGAATATGTTTAAATATATTTTAGTACTTTCATAATATTATTTTGAGAGAGATACTATAATTGATAAATAGCAAGTTGATTCACCCGTCTAGAGTTGTATGGTAACAAATAAAATCACAAAGCATTTTATTTATAGGCTAATAGCAGTGTGTATGGTTAGATAGATATTTTAACATGTTGTTGAGACATCTTTTTGTCTAAAGTAGAAATAATTTATATGATCAAAAAGTTAATAATATGAAAAAATAAATGGAATCCAATTCTTCAATAAATAATTAAGATGTATAATAATTATCCCATATGGGAATTAGAAAAGTGAAAGTTAAGAAAAGAAATAGCTCTAAATTGGTATCTAATACTAATGTACTGATAATAACTTAGGGTGATTAAAGTTTTTCCTATTTTTTTAAATTTGTATTTAATTAAGCACTTAGATTTTTCTATTTAATTTAGTTTGACCTTTTTTTTCAATGTTTGTTCAACCCAACCTCCAATAAAAGTTCCAATTCTTTCAGAATTATAAAAAGTTCCCTTTATATCAGCGTTTCTCAACCTTTTTGTCTTGCGACCCAACTTCACCATTTTCTCGCTTTGACACAATTTTGGGTCAACCCATAGGAAACACTGTTTTATACTCAATTCCATTTTCATCAAGCATCCAAATTTTAATTTTGTAGTTTTTAAGTGATTTTTAAATATGATATATTATTCGAAATTACCACTCAGGGAGGGGCTCTCATCTGGTGATGGCTTATAGGGTTTGTTTAGAGTGCCATAATAAGGAAAAAATTTTATCCGATTTTTTGCCCATGGCAGTGTTACTGATTTTTTGTTTATCTCTATAAAAATTGTTTAATCTTTTTTTTATTCTACTGAATCTCTGGCACATTTGACATCCCTGTTTTATTCCAAATGCTATTAAAATTTACCTAAAATTTTAAAAGTATCTATAAAAACCAAGTTTGAAGTATTTAAATACTTTCTTTATTTACAATTTAATTAATAAAAAAAACAAATGAATTTTATTATAAATTTATACATTATATTTATTCAAAGCATTTAATAAAGCAGGGATTGCAAATATGCCAGAGATTCAGTAGAATAAAAAAAAGAATAAACAATTTTTATAGGGATAAACAAAAAATCAGTGCCACGGGTAAAAAATCGGATAAAATTTTTTCCTTATTATGGCACTCTAATCAAATCCTATAAGCCCTGTAATAAAGCATATCTTCTTTAGAGATGTCTATAAGGCTGGGTTGCTTTCAACCCTCGCTAACAATCTAATTACTCTACGCATCATCTTCTCGGTTAATCCAATACCAACATTGAATTAACTACTTATTAATAACCACATCATTATAAAATAATGACAGGGCTTTTTTTTTAATTTAATTTTTAGCCAATCAAAAGCAAATCACACGTAATCAGTACCTGGATTGACATTAGTAATCTGATCTAAAATTTGCATTTCTTCAGTAGTGACTTTGTCAATTTTAAAATCAATATAATAGTTTCTTTTTATAAAACTCTACATTTTTTTAAATAAAAAATACCCTCTGAGTATCAAGTTTTAATATCCTTTGAGTTGGTATTACCTGTAAAAGCTCTATTTTAAACTTTAAGCAGAAATAATTTCGTTGATGAATTAGTAACACCCTGTACTCATCTTTCTTTCTCCTCTCTATTTGAATTGTACTAAAATAGGCTTTTCTTTTTCTTTTAATAGGCTTGCTTTTGTTTTTAACAATTCATGGACTGGCCTCAAATACGATGTCTGGCGTAATGCCCATCTCTTGAGCGGTCGTCCGGGAAGTCTTTTTCCGTAGACCTGACATGACATTGCTCTTCGTCGATCGCGGTAAGTTGAGTAAAACTCGCACCTCTTTATCTCTGTCATTGCCATGAATTTTCATCTTTCAAATAGAGATGTTTAATATTAATTTTTTTTTCGAAAAGACGAAATCTTTAATTCCATCTGATATTTAAGGCTATATTTGAAAAAGGTGACGATTCCTAGTAGGCTATTCTAATAAGAGTGATTTCTTTAATACTACTTTTCGATTTCGGCCAAGGCCAATTGATTAAGTGATTGATTAAGTATTTATTTAAATAGAACTAAAAGTTAATTTCTTTTAGATAATATTCGTGTTAATACTGTGAGGGACACGGCCATTAAAAATATATATGATAAAAACATACCAAAGAAAATTTATTGACAGATTATATATAGAAATGATAGATTTCGATCGAATCTATCTCAATCTCTCTATTATGCTTTAAGCATTATTGATTAAATTTATCATCTATTATAACATGAGTTATGAGTTATGAACTCACATATGGTAAATGGAGAATATACCAAAGTTGCATATTTTAAAGGAGATTTCTTTGATGAATGACGTAGCGTGAAAAACGCTGGAGATATAGAGGAGGTACCAAGGTGAGGTGGAAAGAGATCGTTCGAAATTTGGAACAGAAAAAATTGAATATTATATAGAGAGTTTGAGATGATTAACAAACATTTCTTTTAACTAAATAAATTTTAGTCTTAAAACTTGGGGGCTTCAAAAGGATAAGCATGGAGGCCCATAGATTAATAGTTTTGTTTGAAGTTTGGTGGCTTTCAAATAATGCCTTAAAGACTGTAAACCCCAGCCAAAATATGGTTTAAGATAAAAAATTTTTTGCGAGATGAGTTTGTGTTTGGTTGGGCCGTGCGTTCTAGTGTAAAGAAAGCGCGTTCGCCACGAATTATGTCCAACGATATATAAACTCATTTCACAAAAAATTTTTATCTAACGCTGATAACTTAAATCCACTATTTCTCCAAACCTATTATTTTTCTTTTATTTATTATTTACTAGGAATATGGATGTTTCTTTCAATTTATCCTTTACAAATTTTCATAAATTTTTTTAAAAGAGCTTAATTTTTTCTTAGAAATAATTAGCAAGCGTTTTTTAATCAATAGAAAAAAAAATTTCTAATATGTACAAACAAACATCTAAAGAATATTTATTAGGTTCTCTAATTAATGATTTATAAGCTATTTCAATATTTAAAGGACTTTCGATTGTTTATCAATAAGTTCGAAGACAGAATAATCTCTTAGAGAAACCATTGAATCATAATTTCTTAATTATAATTCCACCGATTTATTACTGGCGGATCCCACAGCGCGAGACTAAGGACGAAGACAGAAGATTATTGGCCTTTGGCTAAATTCACTATTAGTCGATCTTCGATAAGGGAAGATAAGATCTATTCAATCATGAGTTTCTTGGTTCCATTTTAAGTGATAAAAATTAATAATATAATATTAATAATAAAAAATTTTTGAATGATAAAAATAATTAATTTTAAACATTGTGCTTTGGATCTATAACTTGCATCTCTTGATCTCAAACATGTAGTTAGAGAAACTCTTATCTGTATAATGCAATGAATTGTGGCATCTCATCAAAATAAGATCTCGTTTGTTTATATATAAAGAGCAACTCTTGCTTCGCACCCTTCCTTTACTCTACCCAGCGGAAGATTCAAGCTTTGTATAATGAAAAATATCAGCTTCTAATTTTCAACGAATATGAGTAGTTAGTTACCTGTGATGATTTTTTTTTTTTGTTATATTAATTAGTTGTTGGCTTAATTTAAATTTTCCTGCTCACCAGAGTCAGCTTATCAAAACTTCTCATAAATAAATATTTAAGATTGAGTTAGAATATCATATTTCCATTTTCTTCCTCTGTTTCATTTTTGGTAAGTAGGACTCTTTTTGAGAAGAGAAAATCCTTTGGCCCAGAAGGGTTGGTGAACATAGAGCATCTGGTTGGGTGAGTGCTGACCCTGGGCTTTCGGCCTGGATCATAAAGGAGGGGACTCAAAGGTCGTTTCGTTATTTTCGTTCCAGATCTTGTACAATATGGAACAGATTTAATCCAGGCGCAAATCGAACAGACAGCTTTTCACATCAGAAATCCTTACATGTAATTAAAAAGTGCACATGCGCGCTCAGCAAGGACCCTGGATCTTTTCAACTAATTAAACAATATTTTAACTTCCAGATGGGATCAATTCAATATAAATACGTATCCTTGCGCTCTAAAATAATTATCGCAATCAAATAAATAATATTTGGTATTTAAAAATTACTTTCAATATAGGTATTTATGAGATAAATACGAAAAATGATTTTTTTCTATAAAATACAATAATAAAATAAGGAAGATATTTTCAAGATGAAATGATTGAGATGGCTCTATGCATTTTTCATTTAAAACAAATTTTATGGTTCATTATTCTTATTATTGACAATTGGTAATTAGTCTTTTATGAAAAATATTATTTCCTCAATAAATTTTATAATAAAAGATCATTTAGAGAAGAAAATTTAACTTTTATCTTTCTTTAATGAGAAGATAAAAAGAAGTACTGAAATGACGTCAATTTTTTCAAAGAAAATTTTTTATATCGAATAGAAACTAATCTACTGATAATGATACCTGAAAATCTTTAAGGAAAATCAATGGATAACAAAAATGCTATTTATTTCAAAAAAAAAAAAAGAAATTAATTTATCTAACCATTGAGTTCACACTATGATTTGGATCTAAATAAAGCAAAAATGTAAACACTATGGGAGATGCTTTCACCATTAAAATTCTTTTTTTAAGGTAAATATAAAAAATTATTATAGCTTCTTCTATGCTAGTCTTTTTCTCTCCTTTTTTTCACCGGGCATTAAACTTTGCAACTTCTCTCTGGTATATTTATATAATGAATTATTGAAGGGACAATCGGTTTTAGAAAAGAGTTGGGGCAAGAGGAGCAGATGACAGAGAGCGTTGGTCACAAGAGGGTGCCGCCCAGACAAAGAAAAATTCATACAGAGACTAGATCTTGAATGTGTTGACAAATAAAAGGTAATACAAAAATTTATTTTGTAAGCAAAATTTTGTGAAAAAACAAAAAGAAAATTTTTCATTTAGATCGAAAGGATAATGATTCTGTAGTGTGACAATAAAAATGCCAACGATATTAATACAATATTTAATATTATAAAAATTTTAACAAATATTTGTAAAAAGAATTATAGTAATACTTGTATATAAAAGTTTATTTTCTACTATTTGAAATAGAACGAGAATATTTTTTTCTTGATGTGGATGGAATTAATTAGAGGCTTAATTTGTTAGCACCTGTGGATTGGTAAGCCGAGAGATAAGGCACGTGGATAGTAGCAACCATCAAATGCAGACCCAAGGATGGTGCAATCATCAGTTCTTTAATCTTATCATAGCCAACAACCACTCATCCAGGCGTTGTTTTAACGCAAGACATGATAAGCAGACCTACTTTTGTGAATTGCTTTTGCTAATATTATTACTGAGAAGATTTTTCTAAAATAATTAGGTTATCCATTCCTATATATAATTTTTTTTTTTTTGAAAATTCTAATTAATTTTTCAAAAGTTTTTTTTGTAAATGTAACCAGTTTATTTTTTTACTTTCTCTTAACTATATATATATATAATAGTATTACGATTGCAAAAAAAATCTATGTCGATATTTCAACAGAAATACACGTTTTAAGGTCCCCTCAGTCTAAAAAAATGGATTTGTCTGTGAACAAGATTTCTCAAAAACGAAAAAAACGTTCGAGGCTGAAATTTTATATTCAAGCCACGGGACCACCAAGCTTTTCAATCGGCCAATGGATATTAATACTTTACTAATGTAAAGTAAAAATGTAGTTTTTTTTTCGATTTTCTCAAAATTTGCTCAAAAGATTTTGATTAAAATTCATAAAATAACTAATTATTATATGATCTTTGAAATGTATTAATCTTTACCTGCCCCAAAATTGTTTAGGACCCACTTTATTTTTTAAGGCTTTTTTGTGATTTTCTTAAACTATTCTAACGATATTGATTAAATTGTCTGTTCATATAATAAATTAGATAATCTTTAAGATAAAAATTAATATTAATTAGTTTCCACCTCAAAATAGTGTCGGGGCCCTCAATTTAGGTTTTTATAAATAGGACAACCTGTTGCCATGATAACAAAATATAAATATTTTTATATGTTTGATAATAAACTAGATTTAATTTTTAATTTAATTAATTCAATTTTTTTATAATATCGCTAATTGATTAATACACACACAAGGTAATATAAAATTATGAACCGGAAACCTAGGGGCCGGACACAAAATGGTGTGACAGCACATCACACAATTTTCCTTACCTTAGGTAAAAGAAATGTGTGTGAAGTAGCCATCACATCAATTTTTTCTTTATTTTCAGGGGTTAATTGAAGTTAATCAACCCTCCTTATTTATAATAAAATAAATATTTAAAAAATATACAATATAGGACCAGATATGAAATCTGGTGATTTGCCAATTAGTCTGATAAGCCGACTAATCTGCCACTTTTTAAATTATTGTTAATAAGTTCTAAGAGATAAATAGCTATTTTGAAAAAAAAAAATTAACGAGAGTTATGGGTTTAAGGAAAAGTTATATAGCAAATTATCGGTTCTAAAATGGCTCAAAATAATTAACTGGTGAATCGGCTTACCAAAACAAATAAATCAGTCTTTTCATATATTCTTTTCATTCAGGCGATATGAGAAGAGAGATCACATCCGACCCCCATCGCTGGAAAAAAATGGAGAAAAGAAAGATCAAAATGCTAAAAAAATAAAAATAAAAATTTACATTTTCCGGCCAGAGCAGACTTTGGGAATATATAATAAATTAGAGAGTCGAATTTTCAGTAGTATTATTTTGTTTCGTCTAATCGCTACCAATTTTTGTTTTGTAAATAGAAAAGGCTCTTAAATATATTTTTATTTGCCTATTGTTTTTTAACCTGAATACTAATCAAAGTGATAAAATAAAGTCATTAAACGTATTTGGTGTTTAATAGAGTATTCTTTAATTATTAACTTATAGGTAAAAATATAAATTTTATTAGAGAGTAAATTTTCTATATTTTATTAAATAGTTTCTTTTTTATCGACTTTTTCAGATAGATTAAATTGGGATAGGTAACCGCGATTAGAAAAAAGGAAGTCAATAAAAAAAACGAGATAAATTCTATTCATTTACAAGGATGTCCAAAATGGCCATTGGAGTCAAGGAACAAAAAAGAGGCTACAGATAAAATAGTGCATTAAATTAATTAATGAAAGATGTCTATAACTAAAAGAAATTAGATATCATGAGTGATGTTAGCTTAACGATTAACGATTAGCCGTTCATTTTTTTAAAGGATTTTCCTTCCATTTTTATATACTGCGCTTTGTCCGACCATTCAGGAGTCCTCCAAAATTATTATAGTGTCGGCCACGGTTTTTTTTCATTTGAGTAGGACATTGTTTTTAAGGGCAGAAATGGTTCAAACACCATGAGAAGGTGGTTATCATACCATTAAATATTAATTGATTTTATTTTTCATTCAATTTTACTAATTAAAAAAGGAAAATGCGTTCCGGACATCGGATACTTTCAAGACTGGTTTTTTTTTTCATTCAATCCAATTTTTGCCGACATGAAATATTTTATTCGACCTTTTTGTTCCCTCCTATTACACCCTCACTTTTCTCCTTTGTTATATTTTCTGCAAATTAACGCTATTTATTTTTATCGGTTCGCCGACTTCCTATTGAAATTTTTCACGACTCCACTCCCTTTTTAGTTAGGGTAGGAAGAAAGCGCAAAGCAAAAATTGAAGTTATTTAATATTAAATACCGTGTTTGCTCAAATCTAAGCTGTAACCCGATTTTTTGGATATTAAAAAGAGGAAAAAAGTCCGGCTTAGGTTCAAACAAATACGGTAGATACAAGAGATGAAAATAAAAAGTCAGAAAGAGATATTGGTATTGAAGTTGAGTGGGACAAGAATTCTCGTTAAGGGGCGAGTAGTTATTATTGGCTCTTCGGTTCTCAAAGATTTCCTAAAAAAAAAAAATCAATTGTCTATAAAGAAAATTAAATTAAATTTTTTGAAGTTTTTAAGAGCCTTTTTATATTTACATAAAAATATCATGGGTAACTAAAATGTAATAAGAGAAAGTTGTGATGTGTGCTGTAGTTGCATATTAAAAAAAAAAAAAAAAACCACTTTGGCTAACATTAAGTACTTGATAGTTGACTTAAAATAAAATTTTTTATTTTTTTTTTTTTATTTTGCTATTTCAAACGAATGTTTAAATTTTGTTTTAAATTTTAATAGAAAATAAAATATTTCGTTCCTAGATATAACAATCTCTAACAAAAGGAGTCCTCAGACTTCACAAGCGTAAAAGGACGCTAAGTTTCCCCTCTCAGCTTTTCAAAAGAGGACAAGGCTACTTATCGATGGTTAAAAGAACCCAAAAAAATTTCTAAACAAAAACAAATGTTCTGGTTGGTATTTTGGTAGAATAATAGTTTTCTATCAGAAAATTTCCTTAGTCAAAACAATAATATAAATGTAAAAAGAGAATATTAAATTAAAATCATCAGAGAGATCAGGGGCATAGTCAAGGAAGGAAGGAGAAAATTTCCCTCTCCCTCAAGTTGCCTTGTGTTGACAAAAACATGGTCCAGTTGATAAAATAATGTCTATTCCCCTAAAAAAAAAAAAGGTTGAATAATTTAAAATCTGGAAATTAGCAAAATTTTGTTGACATTTTTGACATGAGTGGGAAGGTATATATATATATTCGAAGTTTTTCGTTTCTAATTCTTTAATAGAAGGAAAAAACCTCCATTCTTACCAAAAACATAAATAAATAAATAATAATAAAATCGTTCTCTTATTATTTTTTCCAAACGTATAGTGAATAAAGACAGTAGGTTTAAACCCGTCAACATCTAGCATAAATGCCCCAACTCAGCATTTTATCCTCTCAAAAGAAATAGATAGTAAATGCAAGAGAAAATGTGAGTAGGCTACAGAAGACATATTTATTCTCTTCTTATTGCCACTATTTCTTATTCGAGCCAAGCTTATGAAAATAAGGCAAAAATTTATAAGATACTTGGATTTAAATTTCTTTTAATATTTTTTTATATCAATAATAAATAAAAACTAACATTATTAAAAGATTAATATTAATGTATTTCATTATTCAGGAATTAACTCCTAGTAAGATATAGGTGGATAGCAACAACGAGTTACCCGAGATAAGTCTTGCATTTCTTATGCTTCTTCTCTGTCAGTTTTTCCCTTTCTCCTCATTAAGTCCGTATGTTCGGTTTCTTTTCTTTTTTCATATGGAGAATAAAAAGAAGAAATATTGAAAAGACTAAATTTAAATTCTCTTTTTAAACTATAATAAATACATTTCTATCAGTTTGTATTATACGTTCCATTTCCCTCTCTATCTATTTAAGATGAATAATACAACTTTTAAAATAAGAAAAAAAAATCAACTTTAATGCTGGATATGAAACTTTTAATAAAAAATAAAAATTCAAGTAATTAAATTTTAAGTTAAAAAAATCTTAAATAAAAGGAAAATATTTTAAAATTGACAAAGATGAACGAAGAATGAAACTGTTGTGCAGAAAAATATTTCATTGCATTAATAAGAGAGCGGAATATCAGTGAGAAGGCCAGCAAAAGCCAACCAAGTGAGCTTAGGCTAAGACCTCGGTTATGTCACTATCTCTACATTTGCCTCTCTGATAAAAAATTTTGACTAACAAGCAAGTCAGGTAGCAGACAAAAAGTGAGGAATCAAATTCAATAAATTATATAATTAATACATACGCATTGAAAGAGAATTCTTAAGACAGTGGGTGGAAAAGACATTGTTAAGCTAGGAAGAAATTTGGTAATTTTGTTTCATCACTGCCTCCTTGCTTAAGAAAAAAAAATCGGGATTATTATTGTCAGGCTGAGTCCTAGATTTAATATTTTAATAATTATCTTTATTCGAGGATAAAGAATTTTTCAGCCCTGAGAAAAAATTTGCTAGGGAATAATTTTTTTTTAGAAATGAGTGAGCGTACTCATAAAAGACGCGCACAAAAAACTTATTCAAACACAAAGATAAGGAAATGAGATTCTTTATGAAATAGTCATTATATTTCCTGGAGATTTTCCCCATTACTCTATTTTCTATAGAGAGTAAAAAAAAAGTTTCCTCAAAAGAAAAAAAATACCCAGGTGATTTCTATTTATATTTTAATAAAAGAATAAATAAATCAGTAATTAGCCTTCCAAGGGTGAAATATGAAACCATCAATAACAAGTTCGTGAATCTCAGTCAAGAAATATTTTTTTGTATCAAACGTGTAGATCGAGGTGGTGGGGGGATCATTAAAAAAATAAAAAAAACTACAATAAAAAAAACACACAATTTTAATTAACTATTAAGAAGAATTATATTAA
>JAAAKE020141359.1:0-13429 GCA_010014785.2 Anisolabis maritima
CACCATCACTTCCTAACACAAAACTCTTGAAAATAGCTCCAAAAGGAGAGCCGAAACGTCGAGTTAATCTCAACAATTAACGTGGACCAACCCGGGAAAACATTATTCCACACATATATATATATATATATATATGGAAAAATGTTTTATATATATATATATTAATATATTCAAAAATTTTGAGAACTAATTTTGTATCATTCTTTTAAAAGGATAGTAATAAATTAAAGTTAGAGTATATATATCTTGTCGTAACTAATAATAGACGCTGCAACTGCTTAGATCACTTAACGTACAATCGTACGTATTTTTCTCAATTTTTTTTTTTATATTATTATTTTTATTAATTTTGGATGCAGAGGCCAAGACGGATAAGCTGTGGGTTACGAATCTAGAGTATGAAAATAGCTCGGGTTCGAGTCTGGCTTGCTTCAAAAAATTTTTTCCAACTTTGCCAGAAGTCTCCTCCTGGGGTAGGAAAGTGAGAGATGATCTCACCCCTAAAATCCCAAGTGGTATCGGAATGGGTTAGTTAATCTCAACAATCAACGCGGGCCAACCCGGGAAAACATTATTCCACATACAACCTTCCAGAACATATATATATAGTTTTTTTTAAATAAATTTTTGCCTGTTCCAACTCGATTTCTTCACCATGTAGAACTAGAAATTTTTGTATCGGGAGTTTGTACCTTGTAAAAGGAAGCTTCGCCCTAGAAATTCTGAATAAAACTTCAGAAAACTATAAGGTTTTATTTTTTTTAAGTCTTTTTCAGCTTCGTTTATATATATTTATATTTATTTGATATTATTATTTATTTATATTTTAATTAGTAGCTATAGTTTAATATAGTTTAAATAAATTTTATTCCTTAGAGGATCGTATCACTGATCTTTATATCATGAAGCTCTAAGGAAAAAGGGCTTAAAATATTAAATTTTACTGAAAAAAGAAATAGTACCAGTAAAAACAAGGAAATTTTATATACAGATTAACACATTGGCAAAAAAATGCCAAATAGGATAATTCTCTTAGATCATTCAAATATTTGATAAGTATTCAAATGCTCCCGATTTTTTACGAACAATACGATAACATGCCTTTTATTATTAAATAATAAATTAATTCTCTACATATTAAAAATATTGAACCAAAAGAATATTTTTTGTACATTGTGCAGGGCCGCGAACAGGGGACATGTGACCCAGCATCGGGAGATTGTAGGGGGGGGTTGAAAGGATTTCGGAAATATGAATGTTGCCTTGTATTGCGTTTGTTTTTTGAAAGGTTGTATATGAATATGAATTTTTTGTTTGTTTCTGTTCTTTTACTTTATCATATTTTTTTTAGGACAGTTCAAAATAATTGAATTTTTTCTTTAAAACAGTATCTTTAAATTAAAGAGTGGGAGAATTCTATATGA
Organism: Anisolabis maritima; assembly: GCA_010014785.2. Classification (NCBI taxonomy): domain Eukaryota; kingdom Metazoa; phylum Arthropoda; class Insecta; order Dermaptera; family Anisolabididae; genus Anisolabis; species Anisolabis maritima. The sequence goes on from JAAAKE020141359.1 coordinate 1,425, forward strand.
TTTTTGGGAGGTTTTAGGTCTACAGCTAATTAATTTATTTTGGAGATATTTCGAACAGCATATCATCATTCATCTTCAGTGCCTTAAGTGCTTAAAATATGACGCTATATATTTTTATTACATTATTATTCTTATTATATTATAGATTTATTGCAAAAAAAGCATAAGCTCAAAAAAATTGAGTCAAATCATTTTTGACATTTACATTTTTTCTGAATTATTCGTGGTATTATTTCATATTTAATATAAATCAAGAATATAATAAATTATTATTAAATTTATAAATTAAAGTGTATTTTTAATTATTTAATAAACAATGATAGAGGTTATGAATTACCTATATGAATTGGATAGTTGGCATCTTCTAATTCACATTTGATAGAAATATGTTCTATCGCCTCCATGATTATGTTAAATCTAATAAAATTTAATTATTTCAAAATATTAATGATTGATTAATATAAAACTGAAGAAATAAGTAAATAATCAGTTATATATCACTTAACGTGATCGAACACAAATTCTCTTGACGTCACAATTTCGTCATCAAAAAGCCTTGTTTAGCGCCAAAACTAAAAAAAAAATCCTTTTTAAAATTTTAAACAAGATAATAGATTAATTGAATGAAAATCTTTTGGGCACTTTTTTATTTTAGGTCGTTTTTGTAGTACTAAAGAATCCTTCAGGCGTACACAACTAGGGAGTATATGGATAGCCATCCAACTAAGATAAGTATTTCTTTTTACCAGTCTCCATCCCCTAAGGGGAAGTCCGTCCAAATCATCGGAGATTCTAGAGGACACCCGGTAGCTCGAAGTATCAGTATTAAAAAAATTTAAATTATTAAGTTTCTTTAAACATTCATCGATTTTACTTTTAAAATGAATGAATGAATACATCCCTTCAGATCTTTGCCGCACTATCCTTGAGGGTTAGATAGATGCAACTAGACTATTTATAAAGCCAAAGTTTTAGCGCGATATGCAGACTGGATTAAGAATGAAGAGCCGTCCAAAGTGCGAAGTCAAGAAGGAATTCAAAGAGTTAATTTTCTATAGGAAATTAAATACAGTCGTCATCAAGGAAGTGACAAAGAAAAAGTTAAAGAAAAAAATGTCGACAGGATGGAAAAAATTTGGTGGAGTTAAAAAAAAGGTCAAACAAAAACTTGTTGCTTTTAAAGTGAAATAACTGAGAAAGCTCCTATCCTTCTTATTCCATTCTTGATATCTGGTATTCTAAGTTATCTCTAAATAATTTATATAAATATGATCTTTAGCTTAAATTATAATAATAATAAATTTTGCCATATTTTCCTACCATTAATTTTAGTCAACTTAGATTAATGTCTATATCATAGTACACTAATATTTTAGAGGAGGTTTTTCGCAAAACTCTTTTTTTTTCATATTCATATTGATGTATTATTATCATTTTTATTAAGTGGCCTTTAAAATATAAATAAGGATATTCAGCTAGATTTATATACTAAAGTTTATAAATAAAGTCTTTATTAAAATAAAATCCTTTATGTTGATTATAAACTGTTCGCTAATATTTTAAATTATTATAATCAATACAATGCAGGATAAGAAGAAAATAAAATTTTATCACAATTCTTTTGCTAGCTTATATTAATTATTCAGATTTCTAAGCAATATGAATTCGAAGATGAGATTTAAGATGAGTAGGCAAATGTTTGATTGCAAAAGACTCAAGTTAAAGATTCATTAGAAGGATAAATTAAACGGTATGTTTTAAGATTACTTGAACAAGAAAATATTTTTTCGCAAATCTTGAAAAGGTTTCTCTCCAGTGTGAATTCGGAGATGCCTATTCAGGCCACTTTTCAAAGTGAATAATTTGGTGCAAATGTCACATTTGAAAGATTTCTCACCGGTGTGAATTAGGAGATGTTTTTTAAGATTATTTGAAAAGGAAAACATTTTATCACAAAATTCACATTTGAAAGGCCTCTCACCAGTGTGGGTGAGCAAATGTTTTTTAAGGTTACTTGAATTTGCAAAAATTTTATTACAAATTGCACATACGAAAGGCTTCTCCCCAGTATGAATTCGATGGTGTTTTCTAAGATTACTTGAATTAGAAAAAATCTTATTGCAAATTTCACATGTGAATTTATCATTAACTTTATGAGTATTCATATGGATTTTATGAATGTAAAAATTCGTAGTTTTTTCTTTGCAAAGATAACATTCATAAATTTTCTTTTCATCATTTTTCAGAGGAATTTTAAATTGTAATTTATTGACTTGAAAAATTATTTCTTTCTTTTGAGAATTTAATTTTTTATTATCTATTGAATTTTTTTGTACTGAAAAATAAAATAAATGGTTAATAATCGATCATGAGATAAATGAAATAGAGTAGATAAAATTAAATTAATTACTTTTTATCAATTTCTTCAATATATTTTCACTTATAATTATAGAATTAATTGTGATTTTATAACATTTCTTCTGATGTTTTTCAAGGTAAAATAAACTTATGAAATTTGTGTTACATAAGACGCAGAGAAATACAGGTCCTGAAATAAATTTTATTAATTATATCCACTCAAGCACAATCATCTCGCACACATTGTTATCTTAAAAGATAAACTGCAGAGACTAGATACTTAGGCTCAAAGGCTCACTATTTGAAAATTAACAATTATTTAATATAAATCCCTATAAGCCAGTAACTTTTATTTGCTCAGAGCAAACACCATATCCCCGCTTACTAGAAAAGATTTCGGTATATTTGATTTCAGTATTAGCAGCTTTATTGCATCGCCCAAGTGCCCTGCCCCCTGAATATATAACTTATATATATAAATTCTGAGAATAAATTGAATTTTTAAATATGTAATTATTTTTTGATTTGAAAATCATCTGGTTTGTTTAAAAATGTTCATATTTGAGCAAGAACGAATTCAGGCTTAAATCATTGGGAGAAGGGGTTACGATATAATGGATATTCTATAATATTTGTTGATATAGATCACATTCATGAGTTTGTTATTAATGCTAATTTGCTAATTTGAATCCGAACCTAAATCATGGGATTGCAATTTAATAGTACACTTTACACTCTAAATGGCCTCGGTACTCGAATAAAGACCAAATTGAAAAAAAAATCACGGTGGTAATTACTCCCATTTATCCTCATTCCCCTTGTATACGCCTCTGTATTTAAGGCTTGATAATGACAAAAATTTCATTAGGGAAGGAATTTTATAGTGATATAAGTCAAATACAAGTCAAAATCTTGCACAAACGAATACATACTTATATATTTTAAAGTACTGAGTTTTTTTTTGGACTTTTGGATATGAAACCTGAGAATATTTTAAAAAAATTGGAAATAGGGTCTTAGCTTAGCTAGAGCATGGCAATTGATACAAAACCCTCCCCCCTTCGATCAAAAGTGCCAGAAGCAAGCAATTCCGAAACATCTCTAGAAAAATAGGGCGAACAAAATCTGGAATTTACTTGATAAGAGAAACAAAGTGAAGCAGAATCTTAGGACCAAACTCTTGATGCACCAAATTTTATATAATTAAAATTTTATTTTCTACAACAGATTTCAGGTAGGTGATTTATTTATTTTAAACACAATTATTTGAGAGTAAAATATCTATAGTTTTAACATATTTAATAATGGATAAAATTAAAACATCATTTTTTAATGTCAAAGTCAAAAGAGGTTAAATATTACCTATATGGATTGGATATCGTTTGTCCACTTCAATATTTCTAAAATTCTCCTTTTCCATCGTCTGCATAATTATTTATAATCTTTGGCAGGTAAATTATATAATTATTTTATAATAAAACAGTCCACTTTTAAATGTAGTTTGACAAATTTAGCCTTGAAGTCAAATTACGTAATCTAAAAATTTATGAAATTTATTAGCGCCAAAACAACAAAAAAAAAATGGCCGGCATAAATAGCACAATTCTTTCCTATTCGGATGGCAAATAAATAATTTAAAATACGATAAATCTCTTATAAAGTAAAAAGGCAAAATTTGAATATGAAACCGGGCAAGTGTTTCTGATCTGAAAAAAAAATTCTTCAGATTGGCCTAAATTATAAGTAGACTACTTCTTAATAAGATGTGGGGAGATTTATCAGATCAGAATTTAGATTTTCATTGTAATATGACCTGTATTTAAAAAAAAAGAGCATAAATGTGAAAATGATCTGGTGCGTAAGCCTAAGGCTCTAAGCATGTCCAATATTATTAATAGAGAAAGTTATCTCTTGGTTAGGTCTTTTTTATTTTATCATAATCAATTTGTAAGTACATTTTTATATAGTGTTATAGATTAATAACAAACAATTTTTTCTCTATTAATTCGAAATAGGCTTCTTTAAACTCCATTTTACATTTGATTGAAATATCTTCCATGATGTGTTAACTTTTATTATTATTCTACAAAGGAATAATATCAAAATATAATAGTAATATAAAGAAAACTTCAAAAAGAAGAAAAATCACTTTCCACTCAAGTTTGACAGCTGAGAGTATTTGGGTAAGGTTGTAATGCCATTCAAATATTCTTAAGCGCTAATATCAAAGAAAAACAGAAAATAAAATATAAAAAAGTGCTATTCATAGTTACTAGCTAAGTGAAATCAAGATTTAATATATCTTTAATTCTGCAGAATTTAAATTTTTATAAACAAAAAAAACCTCAAATATAACAATAAAAAATGTATTATAAAAATATTCTTTGATAAAAAATTAATTTAAAAAAAAAAGACAACGAAGTTACCATCATTTTTAAAAATTTATTTAAATCATTTAAATACCAATTGTTTTAAATAAATCATTGTATAGTAAATAAATAAATTATATGTCGTTTAATGTCTATATAGCCTCAGATACCAAAAAGACTAAAAAAAAAAGCCAAAAAGATGAAATAAAATTTAAGTTTCTCTCTATGATGATGTATGTTTATTATGTTAGATCCATTTTTACTTTCTCTTACATATATATGAAATATATCTCCCTGTGGCCGAGAGGTTAAAGATAATGACATTGTCACTATTGATAACCTTCAAAGCTAAGGGGTGTTACCAATTGTCGTAATATATATATATATATATATATATCTCGGCCACAGGGAGATATATTTCATATATAGGTAAGAGAAAGTAAAAATGGATCTAACATAATAAACATATATATATATATATATATATATACTTGTGGTCAGTCAATATGGTCTAAGATGCCGGAAAGACAAAAAAATGTCGAGATTTCAATAGAAATACATATTTTGAGGTACCCTGAGCCTAAAAAAATAGGTCTCACAAAATAGTTGGGTGTCTGTGACCAAGATATCTCAAAAACGAAAAAAGGAACGAGGCTTTAATTTTATATTTAAGCTAGGTCGCATGGACTTCGAAGCTCTTCAATAAAATGGGTCAAAGAGTACTAGTACATTACTGATGTACTTTTTTAGTTTTTTTTTATTTTGATTAAAATTTATAAAACAATTATTTATTAGATGATCTTTGAAATTATTATTATTTCCCTCCAAATTGTTTAGGGCCCACTTTACATTTGTATGTTTTTAGGTTTTTTTTTCATTGTTAGAAAAAGAGGGGTCCATCATAGTTTTATTGTTGCTGTCTTGATTAGTATAATCATTAACGATGAAGGCCGGCTTAAGCCTATCTAAAGAAATATGTTTTTGTTTGGGACCAATTTGTATTGTTAAAAATTTATTAGAACGAGAAATAACTCTAAAAGGCCCGAGATATGGAGGATTAATTCCTAAGTGTTTGGTTTCATCCTGAACAAAAACGTAATCCGTCTCTATCAAAGATTTATTTACAAAAATAGTTTGTTTCGAATGAGGTTTCACTGGTATTGGGCGAAGCGCAGACATGTACACACGCAATTTATTTGCATAACTAGCTGGGTCAGAAGCTTAGGATGATTCTATGAAAAATTCGCCCGGTAGTCTTAAAATTTGTCCGTACACCATTTCAGACACAGATGAGTTCGAATCTTGACGAATTACAGATCGTAACTCTAATAATTTACTTGGTAAAATTTCAGCCCAGTGAGCCGAAGTATGACATCTGATGGCTGTTTTAAGACAACGATGCCACCTTTCGACCAATCCGTTACTCTGAGGGTGGAAAGCCGTAGTTCTTTTGCTTTTAATTCCTAATATCTTTGAAAACTCGTTGAACAAATTCGACTGATCACTTGTAATTATCTGAGGGATCCCAAAATGGGAAGATATATATATATATTAATGTGTGTAGCTGCCCCCCCCCTTCCCCCTAGGATCGAATAAAAAATTCCACAAATGATAATCATAAAATGATTGAGATCACTTGAGATGGCGATTTATGATTTATTTTGCATTTATGGGATCTTTTTGACTTGAAACGTATATTTTTAAAAATTGGGATGTTTAATTTTTCATGATCATAATACTTTCTCCATACTATTATATATAATAGTGCGGGAAAGCAAAATTAACTATTAATATAATACAACTAAGGTCATTTTGGGATATAGTAAGAAGCCACAATCCCCCCCACCTATATGATGTGAAATTACACCCATATGTAAAGGCAAAGAGATATTTGAGGAAAATGAGGAACAAAGCTTCAAATGTATAGGCCTTGGATATTTCATTAAAATATTAATGAAAACCATTGTTAAGGTTTCAGGTTGGATTGGCAATGGTTTTTAAATATATTAATGAAAATACCAAGGGTGCAACTTTTTCATTCTTATAACCTGCTTTATTTATCCATGCATTACACCCAGTAAAATCAAAATTAGTGGAAAAAAATTCAAAATCACGCAGATTTTAATAAATGTATACCAAGAAAGTTTTGTTTATGCGATTTAATATTTATAAAATATATATATATAATAAAGAAAAAAAAATTTTTACGTAAAGGAATGAAAGAGTTTTATTCTCTTAAATTGATTGAAAAATATAATATGAATTAAAATAAAATTATATTTTAATTAATTAATAGAATAAATTTAAATCTTTTTAAGCAAACAAAAACAATAATTATATTAATTTGTATCACATTTAAATCGATGCACTCACCATAAATGAAACTTTTTAATTATTCGATTGATTCATATGTTGTTTATGGATATGTTTCTTAATTTCTTGTTTGGAAGAAAAGTTCTTGTGACAAAAATCACATTTGAATTGTTTTTTATTAGAATTTGTGTGAGTTCGCTTATGCCTTTGAAGATATCTTAATAGAGAAAATATTTTATTGCACATTTCACATTTAAAAGTTTTTTCTCCAGTATGTAGTGTATAATGATTTTTAAGACCGTTTGCAGTAGTAAACATTTTAGAGCAAATCTCACATTTGAAAGGTTTGAAATCCGTGTGTGTACGAATATGTTTTTTAAAATTATTTGAAAAAGAAAACATTTTATCACAAATGTCACATTTAAAACGCTTTTCACCTGTATGGACTATGAGATGTGATTTTAGATAACTTGCTTGAGAAAACCTTTTATTGCAAATTTCACATTTAAAACGTTTTTCATTTGAATGAATGAAAATGTGTGACTTAAGATAACTTGATTGAGAAAACGTTTTATTACAAATTTCGCACTTAAAAGGTTTCTCACCTGAATGGATTCTAAAATGTTCTTTAAGATGGGAGGATTGTATAAAAGTTTTATTGCAAATTTCACATTGGAAACGCCTCTCCCCTGTATGAATTAATAAATGTTTATTAAGCCCACTAGATTGTGAAAACATTTTGTGGCAAATAGTACATTTATAGGGTCTCTTACTGGAATGAATTCCTAAATGTGTTTTAAGACTACCTGATTGAGTAAATTTTTTATGGCAAATGTTGCACTTGAAATTTTTCTCTCCTGAATGTATTCTGCGATGTGTTTTAAGATGAGCTGATCGGGAAAACATTTTATTGCATACCTCACATTTAAAGTGTTTTTCACCGGTATGTATTAAAAAATGTTTTCTAAGTCCACTTAAATGAGGAAACATTTTATTGCAAATATCGCACTTGAATTTATTTTCCACTTTATGAGTTTTTATATGGCTTTGATGAGCATTATAATTCTTAGATTTTATCTTACATATAAAACATTCATAAATTTTCTTCTTGTGAATCTGCAGATGATATGCGAGATCTTGAGAAAAATTAAACTTTTTCTTACACACGTTGCATATTAATTCTTTTTTATATGGTGATAATTTGTCAGTTTTTAGTGCTAAAAAATAAATTTAATAATCAATTATACATTTTAGAGAATGCTTAGGCCAAAGGCGGCTAACTTTTTTACGAACATGCGTTAAAAATTTATAAATATATGGTTATTATCTATATTTTCTTTCTGACTAGTGTGAGCAAATTTTTCTTCTCAAAATTTTTCAAAATTAATCAAAATATTTCTCGTGCTAGCTAAATTTCCATAAGTACTGTACACGGGACGCGTGCCATAGATGATATTGAATATGTTCCATTTTGAAAAATATAGTTTGAAGAGAAAAGGAAGGAAGGAATCAAAAAAGTTGAATTTCCTTGTCAAAGTTTTTTTTTCACTTTCAAAGAAAAAAAAAAACAATTATCACTAAGGAAATCATTAGGCTTTGAATGAATGTTGTTGTCATATATGAAATTAATAAAGAAGTAAACATTTTCTTAGATAATATAATAAAAGGTATATAGTTATATGAATATAATTTAGCTATCAAAAAAGATTTTTAAATGGTTATAATTTGTTATAATTTTAATAGAGAAGAAGACAAGCACTTTCAACAATGAGGTAGACCTTTGGATGCTTACTAAAAGACGTTTCGAACAAGGTTTACTATACTAGTTCGCAATCAGTTCAATTTGATCGTTGTATTTATGCCCAAAGATGGTCAGTTTGTATTTGACATACATATAACAATGTATATATATATATATAAGCGACAATGTTGCTTATTCATGGTATACATCCATGAGAATGTAACCAAATACAAGATGACCACCTTTGGGCATAAATACAACTAGCAAATTGAACTGAAGATGAACTAGTAAACATCGTTTGAAACGTCTCAATTTTGAGTTTAATTGAACATCCTAAGGTTATCATATTTTATAATTACAACAATAGAGCAACAATTTTCTTCTTTCAACTTGTTATATAATTTTTATAAATAAAATATATATATACAGACTTTAAAATAGAAAAGCTGCTATATTATTGTGAGTATTACAGTAATATAAAGGGAATAGTTACAGCACAGATACAGTTTCTTCGTGCTATTTCAATAAGTGCTCAAACTGCAAACCAAACACTTCTGAGCATGATGCTGTACATTCCTGGTTACATCTTCCAAAGTAGCCACAGGGATTGCTTCACAAGCCATTTCAATTTCATGACGTAGGACCACAAGTGACAGTGGCTTCTTATTGTACACTACATCCTTGACGGACCCCCAAAAGTAAAAATCCAAGGGGGTTAAATCAGGTGGTTGGAGAGGGTACTCAATTGGACCCCTTCGTCCTATCCAACAACCCGGGAAAGTGTTTCCAGGTATGCACGCGCATCTAAATGAAAGTGCGGCCGGTGTTTTGCAGTTTGAGCATTTATTGAAATAATACGAAGAAACTGTGCCTGTGCTGTAACTATTTTCTTTATATTGCTGTAATACTCACAATAATATAGCAACCATTTTATTTTAAAGTGTGTATACATTTTTTTGAACACCCCTATATATATGATTTCAATATACAATCTTAACCCCTCGGTCCAAATTAATGAATTGCATAAAATAATGATTATTACCTCTTTTTTGTTCCTGCAAAACCATTTTGCTTTTAATGAATGAATCTATTTGTATTTTTAAACATTTTTTTTGATGTTTCTCAAGAAAAGTTAAATTTATAAAATTTGTATTGCACAAGCTGCAGAGAAATACTGGACCTGGAAAAAATTTTTATATTCACATATTTATCTTAATTATTGTCAAGGATATTTTTTTATACAATAGTAATAAATGATGGGGGCATTTTCTAAACCACCCTCCATTAGAAGGCCCAAACCGAATTTTTCTATTATTAAAAATAAAATTTTATCTAAATTTGTTGTTCATAATATTCTTTAACATCAAACAAAAAAAAAGAATTCCCAATGAGATACATATATATAAATTTAATAATTGTGAGGTCTTGTTTTGTTGTTTTTCTCATTCTCGTAATTTTCTCTTCCTATAAATAAATTAATGATTAGCCCTGTCTCTGTGTGACGCTTCATGTACCAAAAGTCAGTGGTTAGCTTCTCTTTCTAAGCAACAAAAATTTATTTAAATTATATTGGTTACCAATCAATTCAAATAAATAAGGACGTAGTCTAAATTCCTCAAATGCCGAAAGACTAAAAAAAAAATAATGATTAAAGTTTTGTTTTTCCTTTTAAATAGTTTTTTTAATTTAAGGCGTGTATAATTTGAATATATTAAAATTAAATAAAAACACTAAAAAATTATGCAACCTAGAGGCTGGTGACTAATTTCGTTGTTTGGTAATCCAGCACAGATGGATTAGTTGAGAAAATGTTTACCAAACTGTTATACATATATGCATCTGTATATAGTGACCTGAAAGCGGTAAATAATTTTTTTTAATGTAATAATTTTGTTGTCTAAGACCCCAAAATGAGTGCCCACACTTTGTGGTTTTAGAACCAATATAGTAAAACTAGTTTATTGTAAAAATTTAAAATGAGAATAACGGGATATATACATTTGAGTGCAAAAAAATCGGTCCAACACGCCTTTTAATTTTCGAATGAAATATTATTGATAAAGCAAAATATCCTATTTCAAAATACATTGTATTACAAAGTAGACATTCAAATGTTTAATTTATCATTATATATGCTTTAATTTAGAATGATTTGTTGATATTAAAATTGAAAAATGATGAGACACCCTTGTTCGCTCCCAAACAGCACTAGTTGCTTCAATTCGCTCGGTTCATTAAGAGAGTGCACAGCCACTATCATCATCATATTCATGTCAGCGTTGGATCTATAATCGACAGATTCTTTTGCATACGATTAAAAATTTCAGATGTCGCTCAAACAGTTACCCTCCTTCAAAATAGACTGAGGTGGGGTACAAGACGGCTCAATATATTTCTACGGTTTTTTTTTTTAAGTCTTTTCGGAATCTGAGGCTTTCTTCTTTTTTATTCTCTTCTTGTTTCCTTAGTGGCTCTAGTACTTCGATTTTCACCTCTTCTCTTCTTCGCTTCTTTTCCAGATTTTCCCCAATTTCTCTCTTGGACGGTCTGACTCTCCTCTTGGTTGTTATAGATGCTGCCGCATCTTGACGGGCCCATATTCTTCTTTTCCATTCTTCTATATTTTCCTTTTAACCACTGTTCTTTGCTTTCTTCTTGCCACGTTCCCAATAAAATAATCATGTTGTAATTAAAAAAAACTCCCAAAATTCGTTTTATTTAGTGCCTTGTTATATTCCACCCTAATATTTTTATTTTTCTATTCATCCTATCTTTAGTTGGGACTTCTTTCTTATTTTCTTCTCTTAATAGATTTTTATCGCCCTAAGCTTTGGGTTATTCGAGATTTCTTCTCTTATCACCTTCTTTCTTCAGACCTGTTATAAATTTGTAGGCTCTCGTATCTATTATTATTTTATTTCCATAAATTTTTGCATTCTTATTATTATTTCTCAATTGATATACAAATTCAAATCTTCTCTTCCTAAGGTCCCTTTCTTCATTTATCAATGAAAATTTTCTCATTTTCTAGAGGTCTTAATTTGTTTTTAACTCTGAATATTCCAGTCTTCATTTCTTAACTCTCACATACCACCAAAATCTAGTCTTATCCCTTTCTTTTTTGGCTTATCTTTGTATTTGTTTTGCTTTAAAATCTTTCATTCCCAATTTCTCTTTGCATATATCGTTGATTTTACCCTGGGTATCTTCCTCTTCCCTATTTT
>JAAAKE020141370.1:0-13428 GCA_010014785.2 Anisolabis maritima
GCCTTGATTCTGATTGGGTAGAAAATATTAAAACCGCCAAGGATAAAACCAACAAAAAGTCTTTCTACAATAAAATTAATATATATTGGCTTTAAGGATAGTAGTCATAAAATTGGAACATTCTTTTAAGGTCATTTTTAAATGTATTTTTTTTTTAACTACTTGAAATCTTTAAGTCTATATACATGATTATCAACTATATGAAATATTTGAAACTATCAATTCTAGATAAAAGACATATGTATAATATATTGAATTAAATAAATAAATAATTTTTTATATAGAGATAACATATTTTATTAATTTTTGGATATATATTATTTTTGTGAACTAATCTTTAATTTTTCAAAATCGCGGCAAGAACCAGGTTGTCGCATGCGCAGATACTCAATTTAAAAAAATAACTTCTCCTCCGATCGATATGTGACCCTGTTTGAAGCCATGGCATCAGCTGCGCATTTGGCGGTCTTTATATCAGGCAACAAGGAGTGAAAGGAGTTAGCATTTTAATAAGTAGACTCCTGCTAGATTCTGAACTCCGGATATAAATGGCTTTCATTTGACGAGAATAACCGTATTTGACGGGCTTGCGCCATGCCGCCGCCAGCCGCCTGCCTTATCGTCGTCAAATTGAAATGACGATGACAGACAGACAGACAACAAATAAACATAATCAAAATCCATTTATTTTTATTAATTTAAAAAAAAAAATTGATATATATAGATAGTATAAACAAAATAAACAAACATTGATTGATTGATATATTTTTTTCCTCTTTATTCGTTTTTTTTTTATTAAATAAACAAACATATTTTATAGTACTTGATATATTGATTCATTTTAATGTAAATTTCTTTTCAATAATCTATTTTAATTAAAAATTTTCTATATATTTCTGATTCAAAGAAAGTGAGTTTTCTGTTTTTACATAAGATTGGGTTTACAAATAAGAGAGAAATTGAATTTCAATTGAGCGATGAAATGAAATATTTTAAATAAAAGTATATAAAAATAAAAATTAAAAAATTATATTTAAATTACTGTTTTTTTGTGTCGGTATATTTTTTCTTAACTAATTTAAATAAAAGTAGCTAAAATTTCTGATAATAAGAAAAAAAATATTCGAAAAATGAAAAGCAAATAATTCATAGAGAATTGCAATTTTTTTTTCGGAAAGAAATCTGCGCACTGAGACCCAGGCGAGGTACGGATGTATAGATCGTCTGGTCTTTCATCGCCCAAGTGAAATCTTGAAATTGTTTTGCGTATATCTCTCTTATTTGTGGACGAATTCTTATGAAAAAACAGAAAACATACTTTCATCCAATCATATATGTATACAAAATTTCTGGTTGAGATACATTTATTTTAAGGACACCTTTATTAGTGACTCCGACAATTTCAAATTTTGAATTTTGCGCTTTGAATTTTTAATAATTTTTTCATCTTTATTCGCTTTTCTTTTATTAAAAAAACACATTTAGTGCTTGATATTGATTGAATTTAAATGGAAATGTAATACTCTTACGAGAATAACCTGCTGTTGAACATAAATTGTCATTAAATTAAGTAAAAGTCAATTTTTAACGTTTGTTTGACAGGTAGATTTATACATTTTGGTTTAGATTGAATTATTAAAAACCTATGAAAGTTATAAAAATAGTGAATAATGCTTCTTAATCTGAATAAAATTCTGAGTTGATTAGATATTTCAATTGTCACATTACTATTTTAGTTAATGATAACAAGGCAGTTAAATTTTTTGATTGTTTTAATTTATTTACTCAAAAAATAATTGAGATAAAAAAATAAGGTTTATAGATTCGTAATCCCATTAAAATTCTGCACCAAATACATATATAATATACCTAGTAAGGTCTTGAATTTAGTATCTAATTTTTATTTAAATTAGTTAAGGAAAAATATATTGACCCAAAAAAACAGTATTTTAAATAAAAATATTTTATTTTTATTTTTATATACTTTTATATTCTTTTAAAATATTTCATTTCATCGCTCAATTGAAATCTTGAATTTGTTTTGAGTATATCTCTTTTATTTGTGGACGAATTCTTATGAAAAAACCGAAAACTCCTCCCTAAAAATTCGTCCATAAAGAAGAGAGATATGAGTAAAACAATTTTAAGATTTCAATCTAGAGATGGAAGTCAAGATATTCTATACATCCGTACCTTAAGCTACGGTAAAGTGCCCTTAAAATAGGTCTATTTTAATTAAAAATTTTCTATATATTTATGATTAAATGAAAGTGAGTTTTATGTTTTACATAAGATTTTGTTCAAAAATAACCGAGAAATAGCAAAATAATTTTAAGATTTCAAATAAAGTCGACGCACTCAGACCTAGCCAAGGTACAAATGTATAGAACAATTGGCTTTCCTTCTCTACATTGAAATCTTAAAATTGTTTAAAAAAAAAAAAACAGAAAACTCACTTTTTTGAATCATAAATATATAGAAAATTTTAATTAAAATAGACCTATTTTAAGAGCACCTTTATTAGTGATACCGACAATTTCAAATTTTGAATTTTGCGCGTTTAATTTTTAATATTTTTTTCGTCTATTATTTTTTTTTATTAAATAAACATATTTAGTGCTTAATATTGATTCTTTTTAACGTAAATTTCAATAATATAACTAGAACATTTTTATTTTATTTATTAAAATGTCTATAATTAAAGAAAAGTCATTTTTTAACATTTGTTTGACAGGTGAATTTTTTCATTTTGGTTTTCATCAAATTATTCAAAAAAATATGAGATTTAAAAATAGGGAATAGTTCTTCTTTATCAGCATAAAATTCTACGTTGAATAGATGTTTTATGTGTAATATAAGTTGCTTGTATAATCTGCATAAAATTCTGCATTGAATACATATATCATATAGGTTTTTTGTTTATGATAATTAAGCTTTCAAATTTCTATAGTTTTTATTTAATTAGTCAAAAAATAATTCAGATAAAAAATTGGGATTATAGATTCATAATTTCTAAATTCTGTATCGAATGCATATTTCATATTCACACTAGCTTGTTTAATTTAACATCTCATATTTTTGATTTTTATTAATAAATCAAAAACTATTCTAGATATCGAAATTTTCTCCTCGTTTTTTTAATCTACTTAAATTTTTGCATTTAAATGATATATTATCTTATATCGATTAAAATAACCTTTTTTAAAATATTTCTTCATAGTGATATAATTTTTTTTTTAAATTTCAACAATACTTTCCACCCGTCCACTTTGCTATTTTTATTTCTCTTTTCTCTTTTCCACAAAATGATTCTCCTATATTTATGTTTTCCTCTCTCTCTTTTTTAAAAATCATTAGAACTTTTTGGTTATATATATAAAATCTTTATTTTATAAAAGACAATATTTCTTTAATGTATTAACAATCAGTTATTTATTTTTAATAATGTCGAATTTAAAAGATACTTTTTTAATACATTAAAAGTTAATTGATTCTCCATCTATCCGTTAAAAATTTACTTTTTTTTTGTATGTGAATCTTTCACATAGCAAACTTTTTTTTCTAGTGTTTTTTTTAAGTCTTTTTCCGCATCTGAGGCCATTTCTAGATATCGAAATTTTCTCCTCGTTTTTTTAATCTACTTAAATTTTTGCATTTAAATGATATATTCCGTCCTTATTTATTTAAATTAATTGGCCAATATAATTTAAATAAATTTTTGTCACTCAGGACGGGAACCCAACCATTGAATTTGGTAAGTCAAGCCAGACCTCTAGCTCTGCACCAAGGGATAGGGCTCTAGTGCCTTCTAGCACATATTTGCCTCTCGCTCGAAAATAATTTAATAATTTTTAAAATATTCTTTATGACGTAATATTAAATAAATTTTTAAAATTCCAAAAATTATTATTTAAAATAAATAATCAACTTCTGAGCCAATATAGACTTTTAAACACTCAAATTATATTATTTACGATACTTGTTATCCAGTCATATTTATTTATACCACTTGGTATTCAATTCGTTTAAATTAATTTTTCATTGAACTGTCTAGAATCCGAACCCACATCTTTGGTTTTAAGTTTATTAATGATTAACAAATTAACAATGTCCATATCTTTAACCTTTCCGGCTCCCACCCTTGTCTGAGAGGTTAGTTAGATCTATTGATATTGTCAATATTCATAGCCTTAAAAGCCAGGGGTTGTGGGTTCGGAAAATAGTTATTTAAACTAATTGGATACCAATTGATATAAATAAATATGTCTGGATAACAAGTTTCGTATATAATCTGATTGTGTTTGTTCAAAGTCTATATGACCTTAGATAGCATAGGTAGAGGTCTCGCCTCATCTACTAAAGCTCAGTGACGTCCTGAGCGACAAAAATTTATTTATATTATATAGGCTACCAATTAATATAAATAAATAAGAACAGAGTTTAGGCTATAGATGCCGAAAAATCCTTCAAAAAAAAAAAAATTACTTGTGTAAAAACCTTTTTTTTTTTAATTTCATATTTTTAAAAAATATTATATTAACTTTTGTATAAAGTTCAGCTTTTTTCGAAATTCCAGATAATTTTAATTAATTAATTTTTTTTTGGAAGAAAAAGATGACAGCTTTAGGGGATTTGTTTGGAACATTGGCAGCCTTGAAAATCATTGCATCTCTATACTTGATTTTAATTATAACTTTTAAACAATTTTTTTATTAAAATATGTTTACTCTTAATTATTTCAAATATTTTATACATATATATTGATTTTTTAACTATCGATTCTTAAATTATTATCATATTTATCTATTTATTTGTATTATTTGAAATTTTAATCATTTTCTCTGTCATTATGGCTACAACCACAACATTAATCAATAACGATGTTACAAATTTAAAAATTAATTCAAATAACTCTTTAGAAGAACCTATGGAAATAGATGAAATCGAATCAAAAATTGAATCAGAAAAAGAGGATGAAGAGGAAGGCGAATTGAGTGAGTCGTCTGATGATAAAGAGGACTCCAGACCTGTAAGTGAAAACTCACTAATTCATTTCATTATTATATATATTCTTACCTTAAGCTTTGTCCCTAAAAAAGTTAATTATTTGATAATATATGTATTTTCACGAAAGTTTATACTTATTATATTACCAAGGTCTTATTACCAGGTAAAACCCTAAGTTTTAGAAAAAAAATTCATTTTATAAGATATTTAAATTTCAATAAACATTAATGTTAAATTTAAAAAAAAAATCACATAAAGGTAGTTATCTAAATTCAAATATATCAAATAAGCATAAGGAGAAAGCAGGTTCAGCAAATAGGCAACTTTTGATTGCTTTGAGATGTTTCAAACCAAATTTCATCTTCATTCTAATAAGCAAGATATATTTTCCCAAATGTGATCAAAATTGTTATTTTATACATATATTAACAATGTGTACATGTGCAACAATTGTTTTATTTGTGCAAGATTATGTATTATCATGAAAATCGATTTTTAACTAATAAATATGAATTAATTTAATTTTTATTTTTAAACAGGTTCGATCTCGATATGAAAATAAAGTCGGAGGTTTTATAACAGGCATTGATATTTTTAGAGAAGATGATGCCAAATTACATGAAAGAGCCAAAAGATTTAGTCTCGATCCAAATGAATTAAATCCCCTCACAGAAAATCAAATTCATGATCTTTATCTAAGGTTAGTTAGCAGTACATTATTTTTGATTATATTAATCTTATGATTTTTTACTTTTCTCAAATTTTTTGCCAAAACTTACTTAAGATTTTTTAAATAAATTTTATAGAATCGTATTTCACATAATTTTTTTGAAAGATTTCTCAAAATTTAATAATAAATAAAATATCAAAAAAAAAAAAAACAATCAATAAAGTTACACATCTTCCTTGGTGTGGTGATAAGGACTAAAAGTTGATGAAATTAAATTAATAAATAAAATATAATAATTAATAATCATAAATCTATATTTTGAAGTTAATTGGTCAAGTGGAGTAATTCATGATCATCCATTAATCCCAATTTTCGTATGGTTACAATTTTAGGAATCGGTGGGAAAAAATTTTCTCTTTTATTAAAAAATGGTAGAATAACACTTAAAGTACAATTAATCTTTTGTTATTAAATTTATAGCATGGGATTAAGTAAAAATGAAGCTGAAAATAAAAATACTCGTCTAACCGCTCTTCATATGCGAGGAACCGATGAATTAAGTACAAAAGATATTTTTAGTTATTTCCAAGATTTTGCTCCAGCATCAATAGAATGGATCAATGATACAAGCTGTAAGCTATTTTGTCTTTATTATATTTTTTTGTTATATTTTAATAATTTTCAAATTATTTAAATAGGTAATGTAGTTTGGCTGGACGAACTGTCAGCAGCGAGAGCTTTATTGGGCCTGTCAAAACCAATTATTGGTTTAGAAAAAAAGAATAAACAGCAAGAAGAAGGTGACAATTTGCAAATAAAAGAGATACATACATCAGAAGGTGATGTGATTATGGTTGTAAATGAGGAAGATCAGGATGAAATTTCAGAAAAGGTAACACTGTACTTGGAATTGGAAAGGAGCTTAATTTAAAAATATAATTAATTATAACTTAGAATATATTTTTAAATATTGAAATATTTAAATCCGAATAAAAAATATCTTGAGAAACAGTCACACTTTCTTTTACTTCAAACAGGGCAAGATAAGTTGATGGGGGAAGTGGGGTGCTTCCCAAAATTATACTTGGGACAAAATGACCATTTCTTCTAATTTATCTTAATCTAGTCATTTTGCCTTTTAGTTAAAACAGGCTGTGATATTTTTCTGATTATAAGCTAGTCAATTTTACTTTTATCTAATTTATATTTATTTATTCTGTTTATTGTTTATTTAATTATTGTTGTATTCAGCTCTCTTCTGCTATAATCTACTCTATAGTGCCTGTTGTACTTAGCTGATTAGTGTGACCTTGCGTGTGTGGACTGTGAGGCGCGAATGGCCTTAGTTGCTGAAGCGCCTTATGATTGTATATTGTACTGTGAAGTTTTAAGTTATTAATTTATCATTTACAATTTTGACTTGACCGAAATAAGCAAATAAATTTTATTATTTTCGTTGTAGAATTCAGGAATTGAAATTTCTAAAATCGAGGCTCCTATTCCCCCTGGGAAATGGAGATTAGCAAAAACCCACCCAAAAGCGAAATTTCTTTTGCTTCGCTTTGCTATGAAATCGGATAAGAAACCACCAAATGCTGAAAAGATGAGTGAATATTATCGAAAACATGGAAATCCCAATTATGGAGGTAAATAATTTAAATTTTGAATTGCAAATATCTTATTGATTAAACAAGTAGTTATAATTTTCTAGTTTCTATAAATTTTGTTATATTATTCTTTTTTATAGGTATTAAAGGAATAATTACAAACTCAAAGAAAAGAAAAATTCGAGGTTTACCTACTGATAATAAAAATCCTTGGGGCGATTTGGCAAAAAATTGGAATAAAGATTCAAACAGCAATGTTAGCTCCACAAATAATTTAAACAAACGTACTTCACCACAATCACCATCTTCATCATTTAAACCTATAAATCCACGTATTAGATATACCGTTGCATCTAACTATGATTCTGATTCTTCAGATAGTGACGACATGGAATGGTCACTAAGGACTAAAATTCCACGTATGAGAATGCGAGCAGATGAAGAAGAGGCTAAGGTTGAAAAAAGAAAAGCAAAAACTAAGAAGATTATAAGTATAGAAGTAAACAGACATAGGGATTCAGAAATTAATAGATATAAGGAATCACCGGGTCCCGTCCATGATTTAAGAAACAAATTAGGCCCCGGGAGAGATTTTCTCGCACCTTCACAAGAAAAAAGCAAACCGGCTGATAGTTTGAGTGACAGCGAAAATGAAGAGATAAATTATACAAACGATCTTAGAAACACACTTCGTAATCGAGTTCTTAATGCTTCTTCTCTTCGTAATCGATCCCTTAAAAGTACTGGTCAGGATCTTCGATCGAAATTAAATTCCCGTAAAGACAAAAATTCATTTAGAGATAAATCACCATTACAGATTGAATTTGACAATGACCACTATTATGAAATTGTAGGAAGTGATAAGGATTGACGTTATTATTATGATAAAATAAAACTTTACAAATCCTTTTTGCGTTTTAATACCCATTTATAACCATGTATTATAGAATATTTGTATATATTATATATATTTTTACATTATTATAAAAATGCATTTACATTTTGTAGAAAATAACAATTTTACTTTAAAAAATATTCTTAATAAATTTTATAAAAATCACTAAATGAGATAAATAATTTTTTTTTATTCTTTCTTTCTGGCTTCATCCTTGGCTATATATCTATCTAATAATTCTTCGCCTTTTGGATCAACTTGTGATAATTGCCGAAAGCCTTCATCATCGACGAAACAGATTTCATGGTCATCCTAAAAGAATAAGAAAAAAAAAACAAATTCATTAAAATTGAAAAAGGTGAATTTTCTTTAAATTCGAAATATACTGATCATAACTAAAGATGATCTCTTTGCTACCTTTTTTATTTTAGTTTGATCTTTTTTCTCTATCACCGAAATTTTTTCTATTCTACGTCCAAAAAATCTTAATTGTGTATATTTTCAATCTATAGTCACTTTTTCTCCAAACCGATTAATCTCTGATCATCGTTGTCATCTTATTTGAACCCTTCATTTAGAATATGATTCCTATTGGTCTTTTCACATGATGAGTACAAAACCAAAAGTTAAAAGAGAGTGATTATGAAATCGGGCTTTAAAGTTTCTGAAATTTTGCATACTCTTTGGAAAAAAACTTAAAATTATTTTTTAACAAAATTTTATATATACTTTTTAAAGTAATAATAATAAGATTGTAGAAACTGGCCAACTTGGGCTTATCCGGTTAATTTGATATAATAGGCTTATTTATCAATATTTTCAGAAAATATATAGAGAACACTCAGCCTTTATTTCTCCCAACCCAACCTCACTTTACTTCAGATATTTTGGTCCGTAAAAATAAGAATGCTTTGAAAACCTTTATTACATATGGGTATCAGAAGCAAGTTACAATGTAGAGGGACTTTTTAAAGGTGTGTATGTGTGTGTGTAGCCTTTCTCACACACACGTTCTCTTTATTCGATTCAACAGAGACCGTGTTTATTTAATTTATTTAAAATACAATAACTTTCTTAACAGATTCTCATTTTTTAATTGAGAATGAACCTCAAATGAAGTCTAAATAAAGGCTGGTCATACTCATTATTTGTAGACACACCAACATCCAATGAATATAATATATCAATATTTTGTCGAGGAACCCTAGCCCTCTTTTTAATGATCTTGCCTGTACCCTCTCGAATCTATTAATTATAAATTTTTATATATTATTTAAAATTAAAGCAAAATGCCCAAAATTTTAGTTTCTACTAAATACAATACCTACCGGATCAGCTAAAATGATTACTCTTACGGTGGCTTTTCCTGGAGTGGGTAATGAAACAAGTGGTGTTAAAATTTTCAAATTGTTTTCTTTAATCTTTTCATCTATAATAGGTTGAGTATCATAAGGACAAGAAAATGCAATTCTCCCGTAAGCTTTTTCATGTTCAACTTTCGTACCTAGAAATAAAAGGATTTAATATTAAAATTTTCAATACCATGGCATTTGAGTCATTATACACCCTAAGTTGATTAATGAAAGCATTTTTTACAATTACCAAAACCAAAAAATATTATATTAAAATGTTTTTGGAAAAATTTATTTAATAAGGAAGAAATCAAACAAAATCCAATTTTTCAATTTTCCCACTGTGTCTTTTTATTAATCATTAATGTAACTTTTTTCATTTGTCTAAGTAGTTTTAAGAGGCGAAATTTTAAGTCTCTCTAGCATCTGAGGAGATTAAGTCTTTAAACAATTTTAATTATTTATTATTTACGATACATATTTTCCTGCCATTTTTATTTATACCAAATGGTATCCATTTAAATAAATTTTCATCTGGCCTCCTGGGATCCGAACTCGCATCCCTTGGCTGTTTAGGTTAATGAAATGAAACTTATTTTTAAGGTTAATTTAAACAAATTAAATATTACCAATTGAGCAAAATTCCAATTTTGCATCTGAATCATTAAATGCAAAACTAACTGATGTGTCAGTTTGTTCGAACATTTTGAGTCCTAAAATTCCATTCCAATAATTGATAGTCTTTTCAAGATCAGAACTGGCAAGAGTTACTTTTTCCACGGGATCTAAAAGGTATAAAATAATTATGAAAACAAATTGATTAGTTCAAGTAATTGTTGATCAGTAGAAAAAGCAGAGGAAGGAAGTGTATATAATATATCCCAAATATAAAGGAAAAAACAATTTTATCTATATGTAGGTGGCTGAATTTCAGAATGAGAAGTATGCACGCAAAAATAAAAGCCTCCGGATGCTTAATGAAAAAAGAGACGTTACGGGTAAAATTTATTGTTTCTTCACCAGTCGTGGATTCATTATAAAGGACCAGAGTTAGTTGTTATAAAGGCACATACACGTATTATTATAAGAGAGGTATGTTAATGTGTAATCATTGGTGGCGAAATGTTCCCCTTAACTTATTTTGTTAAAATGATAATCTTATTCATTCTCGCAGGTGAAGATTTTGCAAGACCCCTCTGGAGATTGGCTAGAATTCTGCTAGATTCAATACCATGGCATTTGAGTCATTATACACCCTAAGTTGACTAATAAAAGCATTTTTTACAATAACCAAAACCAAAAAATATTATATTAAAATGTTTTTGGAAAGATTTATTTAATAAGCAAGAAATAAAATAAAATCCAATTTTTCAATTTTCCCACTTTAGGTGTCTTTTTATTACTGCCTTTCCTAGAGAGATGCGCTTGCAAGCCTTACTCAGCAAATTATAAGATAATAATTTTTTGTCATGGATTATATATCTAAAAAAGCATAAACTAACTTACAATGCTAATTAAATAGTTGTCTGACATTTAATAAATCCTTTGGGAAGAAACGGTTAGAGAGAGAAGAAGCTTCTTTCCCCCATCGCCTGTTCCATTTGTCTATTATTGAATTCTGTTTCGTTTAAGATAATGGCGTTATGGTTGATTGTGAATAGGCTTAAGAATTTTTAAAATAATTAATTGTATTTATATGTTCGCATTAGAAAAGTTGTGATTGTAAAGAAAATAAATGACAGAGTTAAATTAAATCGTCATTTCTTAAAAAGAGAGTGGAGGTGAGGCAGCCAACTAAAAAATACTAGTTATTTTTTGTAACATGTCGATTCGCATTCATTATCAGTGCCTTCGAAAAGTCGGCGTTCTAAGCACTCCAGATATTTAGGTTATTCTAGTTGACATCTAACCATGATAGGATGAAATTTTCCAAAAAGGTTACTTTATAGGTTAAAACATTTACAGTAGAACGCAACAGCTTCCTTTGAGTCTCTTAATCTTTTCTTAAGGTAAAATCTTCAAAATTAGTATTATTTGTTCGCTACCTCTCTTCCACTCTCTACTCAAATTCTTTATAACTATTGGTATTCAAGTTGATCATTTCTTAACTGTGCAGAATCAACCGATCCTCTTATGTTTCATAAAACCTCTATATCAAAAAAAAAAAAGGCAACGAGATTTATATCAAATTTCTATTTCAAATATAACCTTTGTCGGAGGGTTGATCTTGGTTAATTATATAAAATTTATATCCTCCTGGAGCTTCAAGGAGATGACGTCCATTTTCTTCTTTTAAAGGCCAACTATATTTATTAGCTCTTTCGATAATTTCTTTGGATTTAATTGTTAATCCAAGAAAATCATTCCCTCTTTGATATTCATTCACTCCATAATTGTAAGTAAGCTCTACTACGAAATGAGTATCTTCTGGTCCATAGCCGATCATTGTTTTGCTCCATCTATTATCATAAGGGCTGAAAAATAGATTTAAATTATTACACTGCAAATTGATTAAAAATATGAATTAATATTTACCCATTACAAGCAGCCTCACAGCCTTCAGTAAATTCTTCGTGTCTAAGGACCTAATTAAAAAAAAGTTAAAAAAAATTAGTCGTTATGATCTCTTTTAAAACTACCAAGAAAGAATGAGAAAAATAAAATCTCAATCAATTCATATTATTTTTAATTTCATTGATATTTCTTATTATTATATATCTTATATTAAATAGAGAGAAATTATTTAGGACAACATAATATATTATACCTTCATTCCGAGTATATCTCTATAGAAATGAGACGTTTTTGTTCGATCTCCAATTTTGAAAACAAAATGCAAAGCTCTTCCAGAAATCATTCTTATTTCTATTTTTTACAAGGAATGTGGAATGTGACAATGGGTGACAGGTAGAGATTGTTTTTTTTTTTTTTTTGTTAAGGCAAAGATTGAAATGATGGAGTTGCAGTGGCTTGTAAAAAATATTAGTTTTACTTAAAGTCACAAGAGTGCAGCACTAAATAAAAGTTAAGTTTTTATATATATATAAATTTTATAATAATTTAATATTGGAAATTCTAAATGTTGTAGGAAATTAACTAAAAAAAATATTGTAAATTTCTTTCTCTGGACATTAATAGCTATTAAAGGGTCCATCAGGCAGGTCATTACAGCACGATAACGGCTGTATTTTAAATGACAACGTATCATTGCCGCCCATGTTTAAAAACAGACGGAAAATTGATTTACACTAATAATTGATATCTCCGTTATTATTGGATTATAATAATTAAAGCAAAATTTCGTGGGAATAAAGATAATGAGATGGAGAATGTAATTATATATAGACGAATAATAAATAAATAAAAAATATAAATAAAAAATATAGTAAGATGTCTAACGAAAATTTTCAGGAATATTATGAATTGAATTCTGAATCCAACGATGTCATTTACAGGAATAGTTCCAGGCAGAGGGTGAAAAAAACCCTTTAATTAGTGAATTTATATCTACTATATATATTAAGTGATGTAACCTAACGTAACATGGCATTTATTCTACATTGAATACAGAATCCAATGATATATCATTTATCAGCAGAAGGGTAAAATTAAAAGTGAGGCCCTAAAATAATTCTGACAAAAGATTTTTTTATATAAATATTTTAGAGTCATAGATTCGATTCCAAACAAAAAAAAACTAAAAAAACAAATAGATCCCTGCATTCTAATTTTCTAACTTATTAGTTAAACAGTTACTTGTGAGTATATTTAGTCAAGTGACCATATGGCCCCTGGGATCTCCAGTCTATAAAGGGACATCCTTTGCACCAGTACACCTCACACCCGAAACATGAACTTAGAAAGATAATACTAATCACTTTTGTGTTCCCGATTTAT